>JAJQOW010002000.1:0-27446 GCA_037975125.1 Latrodectus hesperus | reverse complement strand
AAACGGAACAGCCCATGTTTTCATCTCCACTACCTTGCAACCAAGTGTCCAGGCACAGACAGTGCATCCTTGTCCCGCAGCACTCCAGAGTGGAGTTCCATGCAGCAGCGCACACGGTTCTCACCAGGCGAGAAGCGCATGTCCGAGTTTGGACCTTGCGCCATAAAACCCAACCAACCAACCAGGCGAGAATCTTCCATCGTGCCAGTCGCAGGAGGTATCTTCTTCCCCGCCGTACCTTTTCTTAAGCTCACGGATGTGTGGGCAGGCAAACTCATTCAGGTCGATTGAAGGAATACCCATTCGATCCAAGAGCTTCTTCTCCTGACGTCCTCCTTTGTAGGCCACCAGAGTTTTGTCTCTGCAGGAGTATCTCTCGTACAGCCGCAGTACCAAGTCTTGAAGCTCGTCGAACGAGAGCAATGGCCATTCATTAAAACATGGACTCAACGGCAGACCATGAACTTGCTTTAGCAAATGTTGCAGTTTCGTATGGTCATAGACTTTACAAACTCCTTTTAGGTCTAAGGTGTAGTACCCCGTGTCTGGAAAAGTCACTGTCGCATAGCCGACCTCTCTCGCGTAAAATCGTCCGCCTTCGTAGAATCCTTGAAAGTTGAGTATCATCCAAACCTTCTCCATGACATGTGAATATCAGTGGGAAGACTTGTAATCTGTCTGAGGAACCTCTCACGACGAGGCTTTATATATACTGAACCGATGCTGTCTGGGTCCGTGATTGTGAGATGTTGCTTGTCAACCACACATTGGCTTTGTTCAACGGGACCAACTGGAATTATTATTATGGAATTGGAGCTTACCACCAATGTTGGGCATGTTGTGAAAAAAATATTGGCCTCCAGCGAGAGCAATACCTGATCCATTGCCATACTCGGTGGCACTTGAATAATCAGGCTGAGCTCTCACTGGAGGCCAAGTCCCAGTGTGATTATATTACAATATTGGTGACCAGAGTGACCAAAAATTAACCCCAGCGAGTCTTCCTCGGCCCTGCCAAACGTGCAGCGTTCGAGGAAGACTCGTTGGAGTTATTTGCATCAACTCATGGGTACACACATAAAGAAAAACACAAAATATAAGCACAAACTATTTATTTAGTCTAATATTATTCATATATGATTAAAAGTTATAACATATAAAGTTTTTACATATTTACACAGTTCATCACGCTCGGACACTCATCACATCAAATTGGTTCTTGTGGTTGCAAAGTATCTAAAAAAGAAACAAATTATTCGTATCAAAATATTCCAAGATGGTTAATTGCAAAGACTTTTATCAAAGGACTTGAGCATACTTACCAGTCTGCCACTGAAGGATACCGTCAAATTTTTTCTCGAGTTTTTTTAGCTGGTCTTCAATATTTTTCTTCTGAGCCATCAAATATTTAATTTCCCGCAAGCAATCATCTTCTTCGTTCGCCTTCTCTTCGAGTTTACCCATTAGCCAGGTTCTCAGCAGTTTTGCCTTGCCCATGGACCAGGGTACCCGGTCCAGAGTCGGCGTAAACCTTGCGTCGTGCAGTCCGCAGCTTCCATCTTCCGGTCCGTACTCTTGCTGAAGAGCTTTGACGCCAGGACAGCCAAACTCCTTCAAATTGACGCTTGGAATCCCCAACTGCCCCAGAAGCATTTTTAATGAACACCTCCCTTGTACGCCACGACGTCATTTCCGTGCTTGCTGTGGGCCGCATAGAGTGGCTACGTGCTCGTACAAGGATTTGACAGGCACGGCTCTCTCACCCTTGATGGGCAGCGCGGACAGTCCATGAAGTCGCTGCCGGCAGTAGGAATTTGTGGAGTTGTCCAACTCCGATGGTGAAAGAGCTCCAGTCAAGTCAAAGCTTATGAAACCTACGTCCGGCAGATTGGTCGAAGCAAATCCCAGTTCTCTGGTGACAAAGTCCCCAGTAGCATTCTTGAATCCTTGCATGTTGATTATTAAACACACGGTATCCATGGCAAAGACATGGAAGACTAGATGAAGACTTGGAAGGAAGGAAGACTGCCCGACGACTTGGAGAGTGAGAGTAGCAGGAGCAAAAGGCAGTCACGGAGGAAATATCGTGAATATCTGAAGCGGTCTGGCGAGCAACTTATATACCCCGCTAGAACCAGGAAGTATTCGCCCACTCAGACAAGACTTTTCATCACCACTTGATCGCGAGACACGACGCAATAGCCTTATCACTTCCTCATTCCTTTGTTCACGTGGTTCATTTAATGCTTCGAACCATCGTTGGATAGTCTCTGTCGGTGTCGCTGTCGAGTCGGGGTATACGTCCGGACCAAGTCCGACTATCATATCCGTAGTCTTCCGGATCCAGTCCCCCTCAGGGGGTTTACCTTCTTTAGGTAAACACGGGTGTCACAATCCCGAGGTACCCCAGTGATCTGTCCTCGTCTTTCTTTTCCTCTCTCCTCTATTCTTCTGTTTTTTCTTCCTCTTCTCCCTCAGCGTGGTTCCCCTCAGGGGGTTTACCTTCTTTAGGTAAACACGGGTGTCACAATCCCGAGGTACCCTAGTGATCTGTCCTCTTCTTTCTTTTCTTCTCTCCTCTACTCTTCTGCTTTTTCTTCCTCTTCTCCCTCAGTGTGGTTGCCTCGTAAGAGGTTGAGGGCTCCCCTTGAGTAGCTTTCGCCGCTCTGTTGCTATTAGCTACTCTTGGGGACTAAATCACCCACGTGTTTGCCGTGCGTGGAGACCCGTGTCCCTGGAAAGGAGGGTCCTGGTAATTGAGGCCCCCAGAGACCAATACATTACTTTGGCCTCTGCTTCAGGTAAACGGGAGGTGTGTTGTGGTCCTCAGCACATCAATCGGCTTTATGGATCAAGCGATCGGTACATCTACTGGGTGACTCGTTAAGGGTGGAGGCCACTTCAGGGATGTACTGTGAGCGTATAGGACCTGGCTAGCACTGGTGCAGCTGGTCTGCATCCCCTTGTTGGACTCGGTGGTGGGTGGTGCGGTCAGGTCCCGAAATTTTATAAATTCTATATGGAGAATACTGCTTTTTCTTATCTCCCACGGGAGCAAATTTTGAATAAAATTAATGCTAAATTTTTCATTATTAAAAGGAAAGAGAGCAACTTTTCAACTGTATCTCCTTTCCTAATATCAAAAGGAATATCGGCAGTTGTTGGAGAGGTGAAAAATATCCAAAAAATGCGCTCTGGTGATTTACTAGTGGAGGTTGCCTCAAATAATCAAGCAGCTATAATTGCAAACATGCAATATATAGCTAATTTGGAAGTGACTGTTATGCCTCATGGTAATCTTAATTTCTCACGTGGCGTCATCTCAGCTAGGGATTTGTTAAACACGCCGACGGCTGAGATTCTGGAAAATATGCAAGATCAGAAGGTCTGTGGCGTTAAACGCATTCTAGTCAGAAGAGATGACAAGTTAATTGAAACTAAACATCTCATTCTGACTTTTGCGACCCCAGACCTTCCGCAGTATGTCAAAGCTGCATATATGAATCTACCCGTCAGGCCGTACATTCCAAATCCACTGAGATGTTTTCAGTGCCAGCGATTTGGACATTCGAAGACAGCTTGCAGGGGCAAACTCACCTGCGCTCGATGCGCGGTGATTGGCCACGACAGTTCAACCTGTACAGCGAAGGAGAGGTGTGTCAACTGTAATGGTGATCACCCCTCCTACTCTCGAAATTGTCCACACTGGATACTAGAAAAAGAAATCGCCACTGTTAAGATTAACCAAAAGATATCATATCCTGAGGCAAGAAAACTAGTCACTTCACGAACACCACAAGCTGGACTCAGTTATGCAACCGCCGCTAGGAAAATTTGTAAATCCAGTAGCACACAGACGGATTCTGTTATAACCTCTTCAACATTACCCCAAAATTATATAAAGAAATCTAAAACCTCCGCTTCTAATATTACCAAGAAAAAAGCTCCTTTGGCGAAATCAAAAGCCAATAAGGCATATAAACTAAAATCATCAAAGGAGGGTTCCTCTAGACCCTCCCCCTCAGGGGGTTTACCTTCTTTAGGTAAACACGGGTGTCACAATCCCGAGGTGCCCTAGTGATCTGTCCTCTTCTTTCTTTTCTTCTCTCCTCTACACTTCTGCTTTTTCTTCCTCTTCTCCCTCAGTGTGGTTGCCTCGTAAGAGGTTGAGGGCTCCCCTTGAGTAGCTTTCGCCGCTCTGTTGCTCATAGCTACTCTTGGGGACTAAATCACCCACGTGTTTGCCGTGCGTGGAGACCCGTGTCCCTGGAAAGGAGGATCCTGGTAATTGAGGCCTCCAGAGACCAACACATTGCTTTGGCCTCTGCTTCAGGTAAACGGGAGGTGTGTTGTGGTCCTCAGCACATCAATCGGCTTTATGGATCAAGCGATCGGTACATCTACTGGGTGACTCGTTAAGGGTGGAGGCCACTTCAGGGATGTACTGTGAGCGTATAGGACCTGGCTAGCACTGGTGCAGCTGGTCTGCATCCCCTTGTTGGACTCGGTGGTGGGTGGTGCCGTCAGGTCCCGAAATTTCCATTTTTATTATGGAAACATTATTCTCTTCTCTCCCACGGGAGCATACATTGAAAGAATTAAAAGCCAAATTTTATATTGTGAAGCGAAAGGAGGGTACATTTGATAATGTATCCCCTTTCCTAATCCAGAAAGGTATTTCTGGCAATATCGGCGAAGTGAAGAGCATCCGGAAGCTTCGTTCTGGTGATTTGATGATAGAAGTTGCTTCAGATGCACAAGCAACTCTGATTGGCAACATGAATAAGCTAGCTAACCTTGAGGTGTCTGTCTCTCCTCACTTGAATCTTAACTTTTCACGTGGTGTGGTATCCGCCAAGGATTTGTTAAATACGCCTACGGACGAGATCTTAGAAAATCTTATAGATCAAAAGGTCTGTGCTGTTAAACGCATCACTGTCAGACGGGATGGGCAGGTAATTAATACTAAACATCTCGTACTGACATTTGCGACGCCAGACCTACCGCAGCATATTAAAGCTGCGTATATGCATCTATCCGTCAGGCCGTTTATACCAAATCCTTTGCGTTGTTTCCAGTGCCAGAGATTTGGTCACTCCAAAGCTACTTGCAGAGGCAAACTGACTTGCGCTCGCTGCGCAGCTGTTGGCCACGACAGTTCGTCTTGTACTGCAAAGGAGAGGTGTGTCAACTGTAAAGGTGACCACCCCTCCTACGCTAGGAGTTGTCCTATCTGGACACTGGAAAAGGAGATCACAACCACTAAAGTTAAGAATAACTGCTCATATCCTGAGGCGAGACGTGCTGTTACAGCACGTACACCTCAAGCAGGAGTTAGCTATGCATCTGTCGCCCGCAAGGTCACCAGAACAACTAGTACGCAAACTGATGCTCTTTCACTTCCAATAGTGAAATTACCCCTTACGTCTGTACAGAGGCCAAAATCTACCTCCACATCAACTACCCGCAAAAAAGCTCCTATTGCAAGATCAAAAGGCATAAGAGCCTTAAAACTAAAATCTGCAAAGGAGGGCAATTTTAGGCCCTCCATATCCACCCGTAAAGCCTTATCCCTGGAAGCTGACGCGGTTACCTTACATCCCTCGGACGAAGATCTGTCACTCGAGGAGATGTCAGATGACATGCCTTCCAGCTCCGGGAAAGGAGCTTTTCATATTGAACAATAACTTCCTTTGTTTCTTGGAACTGCCATGGTTTGCGCTCTCATCATGATGACATCAAGTCTATAATTTCAGCCTACAACCCCGCATGTGTTGCACTTCAGGAAACTTTCCTGAAGTCGAGCAATAACTTTTCCATGCGTGGGTTTAAAAGCTTTAGAAAAGACTGTGGTGATGATGGTGCAGTGTCTGGAGGTGTTTGTATATTAACATCTAATACTTTTCCCAGCACTGCCCATCCATTGAATACTACTCTACAGGCTGTTGCTGTAAGAATTCATACTGCATGCTTATTAACAGTCTGTAGTTTATATTTACCACCACATGATGTCATCCGCCAAGAGGAACTCGATGCATTAACAGATCAGCTGCCAACACCATTTCTGTTGTTAGGTGACTTTAACGGCCATAGTTCTTTGTGGGGAAATGATGATACTAATTCTCGCGGTCGGCAGATAGAGCGGTTTATTTCAGATAATAGTCTCTGTCTGCTTAATACCGACGAGAAGACATATTTCCATGTACCCACAAGAACATTTCATTCTCTCGATCTAGCCATTTGTTCTCCATCTCTTCTGCCATTGTTAAATCTAATAGTAGGAAATGATCTGCATAACAGCGATCATTTTCCTCTCGTCATCTCCCAGACTGGAGGTAGTAGTGTAAGACAACGCTTACCTACTTACGTGTACAGTCGGGCAGATTGGACGTCATTTACACAATTGGCAGTTATTGATAATGAAATGGTTACGATCGATGATATTGATGATGCCATTTATAAGGTCACCGAAGCAATATTGAATGCAGCTGATGCGT
The DNA here is from genome assembly GCA_037975125.1 of Latrodectus hesperus. Taxonomy (NCBI): domain Eukaryota; kingdom Metazoa; phylum Arthropoda; class Arachnida; order Araneae; family Theridiidae; genus Latrodectus; species Latrodectus hesperus. The sequence goes on along the minus strand of JAJQOW010002000.1, from coordinate 20,949 downwards.
CAATTCCTAAGAGTTCCTTTACAACACACAGGCGTTGCAAACCTTGGTGGAACAAAGAATGCCAACAAACTTATAGAAAACAAAGGAAGTTATGGGGGTTATTTCGGAGGTACCCCACAACGGAGAATCTTATCGCCTTCAAGAGAGCAAAAGCATTAGCTCGCAGAGCTCGTCGTCGAAGTCAGAAGGAATCCTGGTCTCGCTATGTATCCTCAATTACTTCTTCCACATCCAGTAAACAGTTGTGGAGAAGAGTGAAAGCAGCCAATGGAATATATAGAGAATTTTCCATTCCTATTTTGAAATCCGGAGCTGCTATATACTCTTCTCCTAAGGACATCGCTAATGTCCTTGGTGAAACCTTTGCTAGCGTCTCGAGCAACGACTCTTATAGTCCTTCGTTTTTAAGGACAAAGAGTCGTGCTGAGCGAACACCAATTCGTTTCAACCATCGACAAGCTTTGCCTTACAACTGTGAATTTCGGATGTTGGAATTGAAGAGAGCATTACAGCAGGCCCATGATACTAGCCCAGGACCAGATGGAATCAGCTATCAAATGCTTCGTCATTTAAGTCCAGATTCCCTGTTGAACTTACTTTACCTGTTCAATAGGATCTGGACTGAAAATAAATTTCCATCACTTTGGAGCGAAGCAATTGTGATTCCGATCCTTAAGGCTGGTAAGGATCCTTCTGTTCCTTCAAGTTATCGACCAATAGCTCTGACGAGTTGCTTGTGTAAGACTCTCGAACGTATGGTCAACGCCCGTCTCGTATATGTCTTAGAAAAAAATAAATGTATACATATTAATCAGAGTGGCTTCCGTAAAGGGAGATCCACTCTTGATAATATCACATATTTGGAGACCCAAATCCGCAATGCTTTTGTGCGGAGGAACCATCTGGTCTCCATTTTCTTTGACATCGAGAAGGCATACGACCGTACATGGCGATATGGAATTCTCCGTAGGATGTATGATTTTGGCTTTAGGGGTAATTTGCCGATATTTATACAAAACTTTTTACGCTCCCGTGGTTTTAAAGTTCGTATTGGTACGTCTTTGTCCAATACTTTTAACCAACCTGAAGGTGTTCCTCAGGGAAGTATTTTAAGTGTCACCCTTTTTAATCTTCATATCAGTTGCATACTTCATCAACTTTCACCTTCTGTGCATGGTACCTTGTACGTTGATGACCTGCAAATATCTTGTGAAGGGTCCAACATGAATCTAATTGAGAGACAATTACAAACATCTGTAAATAAAATTGCTGCATGGTGTGCTGAGAATGGCCATACACTATCTCCTAGCAAGAGCAATTGTGTCCATTTCTGCAGGAAGACTAGCCTCCACAATGATCCCGTTATTCGTATAAACAACACACCTATACCAGTAGTCAGTGAGGTAAAATTCCTCGGAGTGATATTTGACCGTAAATTAACCTTTCTTCCGCATATATTATATCTGCGGAAGAAGTGTGAGCGATCACTCAATATCCTCAAGGTGCTTTCAAACACATCTTGGGGTGCTGATCGCACGTCACTCCTCCGAGTTTACCAATCATTAATTTTATCTCGCATAGATTACGGTTGTGTTGTTTACGGATCTGCTAGGTCTTCTGTTTTACGCAGACTGGACACTGTCCATCATTCTGCTCTTAGAATATGTTCAGGCGCATTCCGCACATCACCCGTCCAGAGTCTTTATGCAATATGCCAACAATTGCCTTTAGACCTGCGACGAATGCAGCAGTCTCTCAATTATTATACTAAGATCATGTCGGCCCTTGACCATCCATTACTTTCTATGATTCCTAATGCCTCTTTAAAAAGACTTTATGATGCTCGACCATTGAGCATCCAACCTTTTCTCACAAGAGCCAAATCACATCTCTGGCTCACAGACCTATGTGATGTTCGGATAGAAAATATTGACCACTTTCTCTATCCATCTTGGTATGAACCAACAAATACCATCTTAAATACCTTTGCTCAATTTAAAAAATCGGACACAACTCCTATTGTTTTTCAACAGCTGTACTGTTCTCATCGCTGTCAGTATCAATCTTACAAACCTGTATTCACGGATGGATCTAAAACCGCAGGACATGTGGGCTGTGGTGTTTTTATCAATAATACGTTATTAAGCTACAGCCTGCATTTGTCCTGCTCCATCTTTACTGCTGAAGCTACAGCAATTTATTATGCGCTTCAGCACGTGAATACAGATGATTATCATCAATATTGTATCTATACTGACAGCATGAGTATTTTAGAGGCTTTGAGAAACAATAGCGTTAACTGTCATCCAGTTGTGTCCAAAATTTTTAAAGCATTGGATTCCCTTGCTGGCAAGGGAAAAGAAATTATATTTTGTTGGATACCAAGCCACATGGGTCTTGAAGGAAATGAGAGAGCAGATGCAGCTGCAAAGGCTGCATCACATCCAATATTACCATCGGTTCCTCTCTCAGATGTGAGAAAAGCTATAAAAAGTTTTATATATGGTCTTTGGCAGGAATCATGGAACTTGCAGGTTGTCAACAAATTACATACCATTTTCCCATCCCTCACTTCATTATCAGTTTTACCGTTACGAAGTGCGGATGTTAGATTAACTCGCCTTCGTATCGGACACACACGTTTCACACACAGACATTTGTTTTTGAATGAACTAAATCCATGGTGTGAAACGTGTGATGAACCATTTACTATTTATCATATTTTAATCTCATGTTCCACTTTTAACGTCTACCGTTTTAAATTTTTTAAAACAAACCTTTTAACTATGTTTGATTTGCTGGGGGAACCACCCCACAGAAACCTATTTGCTTATTTAAGAGCAATAGGTTTTTTAAATTTTATATAATTTATATTTATTCATTTTAGAATTTATATACATTTATTTTATATTTTACTATTATGTATGGATTTTAAAATATTTTATACACTTATTTTTGTGTTTTAAAATTTTAATGTTGCTTGGGTTTTTAAATTAAATATATATTTATAAACAAAATTAAAAAAGTATATAGTATAATAAAAATATATTCTACGAAAACACTATTCTTGGCGCAGCATGTCCAACTTTGGACCTTGCGCCATAAAACCCAACCAACCAACCAACCAACCTCTAGACCCTCCATATCCACCCGTAAAGCCATGTCCCTGGAGGCTGATGCGGTTTGTTTACATCCCTCGGACGAGGATTTATCGCTCGAGGAGATGTCAGATGACATGCCTTCCAGCTCCGGGAAAGGAGCTTTTCAAATTGAACAATAACTTCCTTTGTTTCTTGGAACTGCCATGGTTTGCGTTCTCATCATGATGACATCAAGTCTATAATTTCAGCCTACAACCCCGCATGTGTTGCACTTCAGGAAACTTTCCTGAAGTCCCACAATAGTTTATCCATGCGTGGGTTTAAAAGCTATAGAAAAGACTGTGGTGATGATGGCTCAGTGTCTGGAGGTGTATGTATATTAACATCTAATACTTTTCCCAGCACTGTCCATCCATTGAATACTACGCTACAGGCTGTTGCAGTAAGAATTCATACTTCATGCTTATTAACAGTCTGTAGTTTATATTTACCACCACATGATGTCATCCGCCAAGAGGAACTCGATGCATTAATAGATCAGCTGCCAACACCATTTCTGCTGTTAGGTGACTTTAACGGCCATAATTCTTTGTGGGGAAGTGATGATACAAATTCTCGCGGTAGGCAGATAGAGCGGTTTATTTCAGATAATAGTCTCTGTCTGCTTAATACCGACGAGAAGACATATTTCCATGTACCCACAAGAACATTTCATTCTCTCGATCTAGCCATTAGTTCTCCCTCACTTCTGCCATTGTTAAATTTAAATGTAGGAAATGATCTGCATAATAGCGATCATTTTCCTCTCGTCATCTCCCAGACTGGAGGTAGTAGTGTAGAACAACGTCTACCTACTTACGTGTACAGTCGGGCAGATTGGACGTTATTTACACAATTGGCAGTTATTGATAACGAAATGGTTATGATCGAAAATATTGATGAAGCCGTATATAAAGTCACCGAAGCAATTGTTAATGCAGCTGACGCATCAATACCTAAGAGTTCCCCTATACCACACAGGCGTTGCAAACCTTGGTGGAATGATGAATGTCAAAAAACCTATAAGAAACAGAGGAAGTTATGGGGGTTATTTCGGAGGTACCCCACAACGGAGAATCTTATCGCCTTTAAGAGAGCAAAAGCTTTAGCTCGCAGAACTCGTCGCCGAAGTCAGAAGGAATCCTGGTCTCGCTATGTATCATCAATTACTTCTTCCACATCCAGTAAACAGTTATGGAGAAAAGTGAAAGCAGCCAATGGAATCTATAGAGAATGTTCAATTCCTATTTTGAAATCCGGAGCTGCCATATACTCTTCTCCTAAGGACATCGCTAACGTCCTTGGTGAAACCTTTGCTAGCGTCTCAAGCAACGACTCTTATAGTCCTTCGTTCTTAAGGACAAAGAGTCGTGCTGAGCGAACACAAATTCGTTTCAACCATGGACAAGCTTTGCCTTATAACTGTGAATTTCGGATGTTGGAATTGAAGAGAGCATTACAGCAGGCCAATAATACCAGTCCAGGACCTGATGGAATCAGCTATCAAATGCTTCGAAATTTAAGTCCAGATTCCCTATCGAACTTATTAATTTTGTTTAATAGGATCTGGACAGAAAACACATTTCCATCACCTTGGAGCGAAGCAATAGTGATTCCAATCCTTAAGACTGGTAAGGATCCTTCTGTTCCTTCGAGTTATCGACCAATAGCTCTGACGAGTTGCTTATGTAAGACTCTCGAACGTATGGTCAACGCCCGTCTCGTATATGTCCTAGAAACAAATAAATGTATTCATATCAATCAGAGTGGCTTCCGTAAAGGAAGATCCACTCTTGATAACATCATATATTTGGAAACGCAGATCCGCAACGCCTTTGTGCGGAGGAATCATCTCGTTTCCATTTTCTTCGACATAGAGAAGGCATATGACCGTACATGGCGATACGGAATTCTCCGTACATTATATGATTTTGGCTTTAGGGGTAATCTTCCGATATTCCTAAAAAATTTTCTACGCTCCCGTTTTTTTAAAGTACGTATTGGAACTGCTTTTTCCAATACTTTTATTCAAGCCGAGGGTGTACCCCAAGGCTCTATTTTAAGTGTTACACTTTTTAACCTTTACATCAGTTGCATCCTACATCAAATCTCACCTCCTGTTTATGGCACGCTGTATGTTGATGACCTGCAAATATCATGTGAGGGTTCTAACATGCGTTTAATTGAGAGACAATTACAAACAACTGTCAACAAACTTGCTGCATGGTGTGCTGAGAATGGCCACACATTATCTCCGAGCAAGAGTAATTGTGTCCATTTCTGCAGGAAGACCAGCCTACACAATGATCCTACTATCTGTATTAACAATACACCTATCCCTGTTGTCAACGAGATAAAATTTTTAGGTATAACATTTGACCGAAAGTTGAATTTTCTTCCGCATGTTCTTCATTTGCGGAAGAAGTGCGAGCGATCGCTTAATATCCTCAAGGTGCTTTCTAATACATCTTGGGGTGCTGATCGCACGTCACTACTTCGTGTCTACAAATCAATAATTTTATCTCGTATTGACTATGGGTGTGTTGTGTATGGATCTGCTAGGTCTTCTGTTCTACGCAGACTGGATACAATACATCACTCTGCTTTGAGAATATGCTCAGGCGCATTCCGCACATCACCCGTCCAGAGTCTATATGCAATATGTCAACAATTGCCTTTAGACCTGAGACGAATGCAGCTGTCTCTCAATTATTATGCAAAAATCATGTCTGACCCTCATCATCCATTACGTTCCATGACTACTCCACCTGCACTAATGAGGCTGTATGACGCACGTTCATACAGCATTCAACCTTTTCTCACACGAACAAAATCTGCTCTTTTATTATCTGACCTATGTGGTGTCCGTTTTGACAAAATGGAGTATTTATCTCATCCACCTTGGTATGATCCACAGATTAAAATCATTAATCCTTTTGTTCGTTTTAGAAAATCAGACACAACAACTACTGTTTTCCAGCAGCTATATGCCTCACATCGCTGTCAGTATACTACGTACACACCAGTTTTCACAGATGGATCAAAATCTGCAGGACATGTTGGTTGTGCTGTAGTTATTGAGAACAAAACTCTAAGCTACAGCCTCCATCCATCCTGTTCCATCTTCTCTGCTGAAGCAACTGCTATACATCAAGCTCTTCAGCAGATAAACACAAGTTATACCTTTAAATACTGCGTGTACACTGACAGTTTGAGTGTGTTGGAGGCTTTGCGGAACAGTAGTTTTCACTGTCATCCCGTTGTGTCTAGAATTTTCCGAGCATTAGATTCCCTTGCTTGCAAGGGATATGAAATAATTTTCTGCTGGATCCCAAGTCATGTAGGTCTCGATGGTAATGAAAGGGCTGATGCAGCTGCTAAATCTGCATCTGGCCCATCTCTTCCATCCATTCCTTTGTTTGATGTGAGAAAATGTGTTAAAAAACTTATTCAAGATCTTTGGCAGGAGTCTTGGAACATGCAGGTCACTAATAAATTGCAGGCCATATTTCCATACATCACCTCATTAACAGTTTTACCGATACGAAGTGCTGATGTAAGATTAACTCGCCTTCGTATCGGACACACACGTTTCACACATAGACATTTGTTTCTAAATGAATTAAATCCATGGTGTGAAACGTGTGATGAACCATTCACTGTTTATCATATTTTAATTTCATGTCATGATTTTAACCAACAACGTTTACAATTTTTTAAAACTGATTTTATAACTTTATCTGATATAATAGGAGATCCACCCCATAAAAACCTATTTGCTTTCTTAAGGGCAATAGGTTACATACATTTTATTTAATTTGTATGTTGGATTTTAAAATTTTATACATATATTTGATATTCGTTCCTTATATTTTTTAAATTGATTTTAAAATAATGTATACACAGATTTTTGTTTTTTAAAATTTTAATGTTGCTTGGGTTTTTAAAAAAAATAAATAAATAAATAAGTAAGTAAAATTGAAATAAAAATAAAACTACAAAAAACTTTTCCTTGGCGCAGCATGTCCAATTTTGGACCTTGCGCCATAAAACCCAACCAACCAACCAACCATCCGGATCCAGTCTGCCAGAGTCGATTCGTCCTCGCTTTCGTTCTGTGGCAAATCGAGAGTCGGAGGGAGTAAACTGCTGTTTAATTCCCAATCCTCGGATTCTTCTTCATCGGAATCATGCAGCAGTTCCTTTTTGGCCAACATATCAGTCCGCTGTTCGCTGCAAACGGAACAGTCCATGTTTTCATCTCCCCTACCTTGCAACCAAGTGTCCAGGCACAGACAGTGCATCCTGGTCCCGCAGCACTCCAGAGTGGAGACGGGTGCACACGGATTCAAAGGAATCCGACAGAAACCACACTCGGGGAAGCTGGCTAGAAATTCCCCCCGGCAGAGTGGGCACTGGGTGAGTTGCGGCCCGTAACACTGCAGGACGCAATCGTGGTGAAACACGTGCCCAGTGTAATTATATTCCAATGTTGGGCATATTGTGAAAAAAATTATTGGCCTCCAGCGAGAGCACAACCTGATTCATGCCATACTAGGTGGCATTTGGATAATCAGGTTGTGTTCTCGCTGGGGACCAAGTCCCAGTGTGATTACACTCAAATATTGGTGCCCAGAATGACCAAAAAATAACCCCAGCGAATCTTCCCGTAACCATCGAGACTCAAGGCGTCCGCACTACTTCATGACGTCACAGTCGTCGATCCTCTAAAAGCGAACATCGCCACATCGCCCGATAAGAACTGTGCTCCCTCCCGTATTTCCCTAAACTTTGTTTTTATATATACGTTTCATTCCGATGCTGGTCAAAGAATAAATTAGCAGTGATATTTCAATTGCAATAAATATTTTTATATTTTATGATTTCCAAATAAATATTTGTTGCACTTGATTATACTTTTTATTGTTCATGCCAGATGTAACGAAAGAATGATTATTTCATAAACAAGATAATTAAAAAATAACATGAGAATTACCTTAAGCAAACAGAGGGAAAAGTTTAAACAGAAATAAACAAACAAATTTCATTCAAAAAAGACTTTATTCAAAATTCCCTTTTTATTTTAAATAGATTAAATACAAATCATATACACAGATAATTAATCATAAATAAAATTCACTCACTTTTTTTAGGTTATGCATATTATTTATAAAAATGTACAAAAAAATTACTTGAATAAATATTTGAGGAAAAAATAACAAAGGCGAAAATGTACACAGAATTTTTCCTAGGTTTAAGAATTTCCTTACTATTAAATTCTCAAAATGAAATAGCAATATTGCATTTGCATTACAATAGAAGCAATATTCAGTTTGTAGAGTCAAAATACTCAATATTGTTTTACATTTAAAATAATGTATGTAGATAAATTACATTATGAACAATTTGTAAAAAAAAAAATCCACTGCAATTTTTACATTCAAAATAAATATTAATATTGTACTTTAACAAAATTAAAAATTTTTTTTGTCCACTGAATAAAAAAATGAATTATATTTCATCTTATTCTATTTTGTAAAGTTAATTGATTTAGAAAATGAGTGGCTCAAATCTAAGTATAACATAAAGGAGATGAATGAGTTGTGCAGGAAAAAAATAGAAAGAAATACACTAGTGCATTTTATTTTTCGTAATCTGAAATATGCATCATGTTAATGTGGATAATTTTCTTCTTTTACTGCAATTTCTTTTATCATTTAAATTTTGCAAATGTGTGTCATTTTTCACTTTACAGTAATTATTTAAGAATATATTTGTTGAAGACCAAAGGATCATATTTATTATTTTGTTATTAGAGTGTCCCAATTCACAGTTTGTTTCTTCAAATTGTTGTTCATTTAATATGATATTGCTTGTAATTGAAATAGCAACATTACGCTGATTTGGTGAATTTAAAAAAAGGCATTCATATTCACTACACAGTTTTTTAATAATAATATAATTAACTAAGATAATATTTAAAACACTGTCATTGGGACAAGAAAGTCTACCCCTATCTAGATTTTTGAAGTAATTAAAGTATGCATGTTCAATTGTTTTGTCTCTTAACAAATTTGTTTCGCAAAAATTACATTTTAAATGCTTTAACACAGCAAAAGCACTATATCCTGCAACATAAATTATTACTGGAACAGATTTCTTACCTGATTCAATATCAGAAAGGCTTACAGAGACATTGAATGTTGATTCTGTAATAGAATTAAAATCTAAACTGTTAAAATCTGTCAAACTATTTAACGCAATGTCATCTGTTATTTTTGGAAATTTTAACAGAGACTGGATTCTTAATTTTGATTCAGCTTCGAACAGCTGTCTAATGCTTATATTATACTGACTTCCTGATAATTGCCTAAACAAACCAAATCGAGACTCCAAATTATCAGTCTGAAATTTGCCAGGCAATATGTAATTAAGATTTAGTTCAGAAGTACAATATGATGTTACTTCAAGCAATGAATAGGTACTTAATTTTAATGCAGAATGAATTTCTTTGCTGAAGATGCCCGTATCACAATTGAATTTTTCCCAACGCTCTAACCAATCTAAAAAATTATGTAAAAATATTTTTTTCTCATCATTTTCTGAATTTGTTAGCGGGTTTTGATATACATTGTTTAAACGCATGCCTTTGTTAGGCGATTTAACGTTAACTATATTCCACCATATTACAAATATTTTAATAAAATCAGATGTGTCTTGGAAGTGTGCAATATTATTTTGTTTACCTATTTCTAAAAGGCCATTCTTTACATACTCACTGAAAACTTGTAACACAAGTTTAACATTTTGTTTCTCAAGATTGGAGGGATTCAATGCTTTATATGATAAATTAAAACCATATTTTAACAAGGAGTTAAATTCAAGTTCATGCATTTTTTAAGTGCATTCCATGATGCTGTTTTCAAAGAGGTTTGATTAATATCATTAAATGATGGGAAATACATACATTTTTCACCTTTTTGATTTACCCAGTTGTTACGAATACATTTCAATAAGTGAACAGTATCAACTAAATAAAAAAGAGGTCTAGAATTACCACAGGGGTGAGGATATACGATTTGTATTTGGGGAGGTGAAACAAATAATGACATTCATTTTCTGCTAATAGAATTATTATCCGTTACAACACATATTACAAAAAAACCAATTTCTTCTAAACCAACAATAATTTTTTTTACAATTTCGTGCATTATTTCAGCATTTATTTTATTGGTTGGCAATATATGAATGACATCTTTGTATTTTGATAGCAAACTGCTAATCATAAATACATGGGCACTGTTTGCCAAATTTTTATTGTCATAAGACAAACCACAAATATTACCGCCCTTATAATCTAAATGCTGTTTTAGATGTATCTCGTCAATCATCAAAATTACTTTTTTATCATTATCTTCCAAAAGATTAAATTTGTGTCTTACATACATTAAAAAATTAGAATTCAATGTTTCGGCATCTGGTTTCACATCATAAGACAAGCAAATACGACGAATTGTAGAGGGATGTGGTAATAAAATATTTTTACTATTACGAACAAAATTATACACATGTGGAGCCATGTTAGAAAAGAGAGCAGAAAATATCATCAGGTCAGAAGAATACCTGAGACCATTCTTATTTAAAAAACACAATGATAATTGCACCTCAATAAATTTTAGTTGCAGTTTTAACATTTCATTACCATCACATTTCATCATTTTTTTTAGTAAATAGATAACAGTTTTCATAATATCTGTTGCATCGCTTTTCTTTACACATACACTTTTAATTAAAGCTTCAAAAATGTTGTTAAGGATGTCTATGTGGCTTATCTTTAAAGGAAAAGAGTACGTACCTAATTTATATACTTGAGTCTCATATAAGGCACTCGGTTAATGGTTTAAATGACTGACTGGAATGCTTCATCATTAACTTCATATTATGGATGATATGATGGCTGCTCTAAGGCATCCAGCTGACTTTGCTGTAAGGCATCATCCGGCTGCTGCTCATCTTGCTGGATACTCATCAGTCTATGGCTTTCAATCTCTCTGTAGTATTCCAAGGTTGCATTGATGAGGAGAGGCAAGTATTCACTGAGCAGCTAGCGGGCATCTACATCTTGTGGGTTGCACAGGACGAATCTGGGCATCTTTGCCTGATAGGACGCCGTGTAGGGAACTTGCAACACTTCTGTAAACTTTTCTGGCTGAACAAGTTTCACTCTCATGTCGACTCGCATACGTCGGAACTAGAGGTAGAGTTCCCTGTCCGTTTGCTGAACATACAAGTCCATGATTCTCAGTAGAGTGTCTTCTCCAATCGCAAAATAGTGCTGGAATTTGAAGCGAAAGGTGTTTCCTTTAGGGAGGACGTCTCTCACTTGAAGCATTGGTGCAGCCAAGTCGTCCAACGTCGACCTGCAGTAATCCTTCATGTTGCGTGTAACCAGGAGGTTCCTGACGTCTCTGTACAAAAAGTAAGAGTTACCATCAGCACCAATGACTGCTGTCAAGAACTGGGTCTTGGGGTGCAACTCGTATCTGTAGTACATGGTTTCGAAGCTTGTAGTAGCAGCGAAGACAGTAAGGAAGGAAGCACTCACAAACTGTGAAAAAAGCTATCTAATTGAGAATGACTGAGGAGCTAGCTTATATACGGCAAGACTTGCCTCAACGACTGCTACAGCCCAGCCGAGTCAACTCATCTAATATTTCAAAAACATTTTTTTTATTATTATTACATATTATCCTTAGTCGCATCATGACAGGTCACTCATCTTCCCAAACAGCAGCAACAATAATATTTTTACAACATAGGTATCAAAGCTTTTATACTGTGACCAGCCATTCCAGTAGCCCACCTCATGGATGGATGCTTTAAAACCTCTCTGTTAAGAACCTTCCACAAGTTCCTTATTTCTAACACATTGGTTACTACATGCCTTCCCAACGATGGTCAATGGAATAGTGTCCTGCAAATGCTATGAACATGTCTCTCATATGATGCTGCTGCTATGGACAATAATGAGTGCAGCCAGCAGATGACACTTTTCCAAAACTTAAGTCCTTACATTTTCTTTTACTTGTTTCAACAAAGTGATCCAATGTTGGTTCGTAGGGTGTTGTAAAAAAGGGTGATTCCGAGTGATGGAGACCACCACTCAGAACCACCCTTTTTTTACAGTAAAGGCTGTCACTGTACACAAATGTCTTTTAGAGAACCAAGTTAATCTAAGCATATTACCTCGGGACTTTCTCTACCAGACTGGTCCGAGTCGCTGTCGGGGTATACGTCTTATGAACAGAGCTTTGACACAAAGATACCACTTTGTTGGGGATACCGTTATATTGTCTGTAAGTGTGGAGGAAATCTCGCTGCGTGTTGTCTAAGAAAATCAATAAACCGGAATTCTCATCACTTTTTAAAATTGTTGACTGGAATCGTCTTGTATATGTCTTTGAGCTGGTGCCGGTGGAAGGTTAGGCATTAAAGGTGATTCTGGAATCTCTCCCGTGCAGTGGCCACAAGAAAGATGCAACGGTTGTTCCATCCGCCGCCTTTTCTTTGGTGCTTCTGGACTTGTACCATAATACAACTCTATGCGCTTTCTTGCAATGTCCAAGCCTGAGGATTTCTTTGCCACACAGCTAGTACAAGTCCATTCCTCTGTGGTGTTGACGGAGGCATCGTTTGTTGTTGTAGCAGTGAGTTGTGGTGGTGGTGGTTGCTGCTGCGGCGGCGGTTGAACAATCCACATCAATTGGTCTCCCGTTGAAACGAGCATGAGTTGGGTAGTTTCTTGGGAAGGTGCTGGTGCTTTTACAGGGATCTCTGGAGAGATGGGGGATGGTTGAATATCGTGAAACATTTCCTCGATGAGGTTCCTCTCTGCATCGCTTGGTTGAGAAGGAACTTCAAGGATCTGACTGTTGTGGTGGTATGTGTTGACTGATGGTTCAGGTGCTGGTGGAGGAGGAATCCATACTGGCGTCGCCAGCGGCCTGTCCAAGTACCCCATGCTAGCATTCGGCCGGAGTACTCTGTCTGCAGTCGGTGAGGCAAATAGGTAAATACCTCTTCTCTCCAAGTCATCAGCAGTGCTTTCATGGACGACATCTAATTGAAACAGGCTTTTCTGACATGTGAGAATGACATACGTCGTGTCTGGTCTAACTCTGTAGATGGAAAAGGGCTGCAACACATAACGGTCGTACAGGAACTGGTCGTACGAAGAGAAGCCTTTCGATGTGGCCACGAAGGATGCCGGTGCAGAGGTTCTGTATCGGCGTTTCTTTGGACTGTTGGTGTTACTGAACTTGTTGCTGGCATTGTATTCGTAATAGAGGATGGGAGCAGCCAATGTTTGAATAACGTGGACGGTCCCTGGATCCGGTGTTCTCTGTCCAAATGTAAAGAACATCTTGACCAGGAAGATGTTTTCTCACCGGAATCCAAGGCGCACGTCCTCATTCTGCCGACCTGCCGATGTTGGTGTTTTGTCCAATCGATGTTCGGCTCTTGCCCAGTCCAGTCTTCCGTACTCGATCGAGTTGCACTTTTGACTCTCTGCAAACAGTCTATGAATGTTTGCCGTCCAAACATCCGGCGGCAGCGTGTGAAAGTAAATCCTGAGTCCCCTCAAGAACACGATGAAGCTTAGGATGGTGGATGTCATTGAAGGGACTTTAGGATCCAGTCTGGACAGCAGTTTGTCCGAGAGTGTTGAAAATATATCAATTCCGGTGCTGGAGGAAGCATCTGGACTGTACGGCATCTGCTGCTCGGCTGGACGTTTCTGATGGCTGCTGTGAGATTTAAATTCTTTGACTGCAGGAGAAAGGACTGGATGAAGGCTCGGGAAGACGCTTCTGTGGACTGGAAGGAGTCTGTGGTTTGCTGCGAGATTTGAACACTTCGTTTGGACGGCTTGATTTGAATGCACTCGGACGAGAGGATAGACGGTGGGAATCTTCTGCTTGTCGGTGAGACTTTTTGAATACTGATGTATCATCTCGGGTGACTGGTCGTTTGAATTCATCTGACGATATGGGACGACGAGAAGACTCATCTTCTGCTTCAGTTCAGCTGCCGGATCTCTTCTTTACATCTGCGGCTGGTATCTTAAAGTCTTTTGGAAGACTTTACGCTAAGAAACTAGGAAATTAATCTTGAGAAATCACTACCAAACTTGCTGAATAACTAACTCATTTTTATTGCGTTTTCACTGAAAAAAACTCACTGTATTTATCTCTTATATTATTTAAGAAAAGTAATGTTTTTACTTCCAGGTAAAACCAAAAAGTGTGAGCAGTCTAAAATTTTCTGCGTAAAATAAATAAATTAAATAAAAGTGTTAAAATTTTCTTGGAGTGATTTTCAATACCTCTCTAGCTATTCTGAGTTTGAAAGAAGAAAAGCCTTAAGAAAGAGGTATTTTCAATTACAAACTTTCGCACCTTGACGTGGAATTATCTCTGTCTAATAAATTTGTGTACTTCAACCAAAGCATATAACTGGGAATTTGAAAATTGATTACTAAAATTAAACTTAATTTGATTCGAAAAATATTTTCTTATTTGAGAAATTTTAAAAGATTTAGATCTTATAATTATATCCCAAAGAAAACAAGTGGAAAATTTTCAAACTTTTTTTTTACAACTTCTGACATGCATGCACAGAATGGAAAAACAGCATTTCTTTCTAAATCTCTGTAACGGTTAAAATTAAACTAATATGTACAATATTATCATACAGAATTGTTGATTATTTAGTTTTTGGTTTTAATTTTTTCTGTTGTCAGACAGTGCCTGTGACTAAACAAGGTATCTCCTACTGTATTTATTTCAAAAGCATGTATATTGTAGTTTGAGTTAAAATTCTTTGAAAGTATGATTATATAATTTTCAATGTCTCAAGGAGAACAATATTGATTAAGAGTAGAAACGGAATAAACTATTCAGTATGTCATTGGTGTTTCTGGTTCTTGTGCCGTATGACGTTTCTACAAAAAAATTTGAAAGTTTCATGAACACCAAGACTCTTTCTCTTATAAAATTAAAAACCATATTACAGAATTTTTTTGTATCTAATTAAAACAAAAACAGTACACATTAAGGCGAATCATCACCATGGGTTACAACATTGGAAAAATTAGTATAGTTAATTAACTAAGTGGTTTAATTTTCTATTAATTAATTACAAGGTACTTCCAAATATATCGGAGTTGGTTGGTTGGTTGGTTGGGTTTTATGGCGCAAGGTCCAAAATTGGACATGCTGCGCCAAGACGTTTTTGTTGCTTTAAATATTTATTTAATTATTTTATTATTTATTTATTTTTTTTAAAACCCAATCAACATTTAAAATTTTTAAAATACAAAAATTTGTGTATATAATATTTTAAAATAAATTTTATAAAATGAAATGTATGTACAATTTTAAAATTTAATAGTTAAATCAAATAAAATGTATGAAACCTATTGCTCTTAAAAAAGCGAATAGGTTTCTATGGGGTGGATCCCCTATCAAATCAAATAATGTTATAAAATCAGTATTAAAATAGTGTAAACGTTGTTGGTTAAAAACATGACATGAAATTAAAATATGATATATAGTAAATGGTTCATCACACGCTTCACACCATGGATTTAGTTCATTTAGGAACAAATGTCTGTGTGTGAAACGTGTGTGTCCGATACGAAGGCGAGTTAATCTAACATCTGCACTTCGTAACGGTAAAACTGATAATGAGGTGAGGGATGAGAAAATGTTATGGAGTTTGTTTCCGACCTGCAAGTTCCATGATTCTTCCCAAAGGGAACAAATAAAGCTTTTTATACTCTTTCTCACATCTGAGAGCGGAATCGATTGTAAAACTGGATCTTCAGCAGCCTTTGCAGCTGCATCCGCTCTCTCGTTTCCATCAAGACCTACGTGACTTGGTATCCAACAAAATACAATTTCTTTTCCCTTGCCAGCAAGAGAATCCAATGCTTTGAAAATTCTCGACACAACAGGATGACAGTTAACGCTATTGTTTTTCAAGGCTTCAATCATACTCATGCTGTCAGTGTAAATACAAAAGTCATGACAATCATCTGTATTCACATGCTGAAGCGCGTAGCAGATGGCATTTGCTTCAGCAGTAAAGACGGAGCAGGACGAATGTAGGCTGTAACTAAAAGCTGTATTATTGATATAAACTCCACAGCCCACATGTCCTGCCGTTTTAGAACCGTCTGTGAATACAGGTTTGTATGATTGATACTGACAGCGATGAGAAGAATATAGCTGCTGAAAAACAATAGGTGTTGTGTCAGATTTTCTATAGTAAGCAAAGGCATTGATAAAAGTATATGTTGGATTATACCAAGGCGGATGAGCATATTGATCGACAGACTCAATCCGAATATCACATAGGTCTGTGAGCCACAGATGTGATTTGGCTCGTGTGAGAAACGGAGGGATGCTCATTGGACGAGCATCATATAGTCTCATGAGAAAAGTATTTGGAACCATGGAACGTATCGGATGATTAGGGGTCGACATGACCTTAGCATAATAATTGAGAGACTGCTGCATTCGTCTCAGGTCTAACGGTAATTGATGACAAATCACGTATAGACTCTGGACGGGTGATGTGCGGAATGCCCCAGAGCATATCCTCAAAGCAGAGTGATGAACTGTGTCCAACCTTCGTAACACGGAAGATCTAGCTGATCCATAAACAACACTTCCGTAGTCAATGCGGGATAAAATCAATGACTGATAAATGCGAAGTAGTGATGTGCGATCTGCACCCCAAGATGTATTTGACAACACCTTGAGGATATTAAGCGATCGCTCACACTTCTTCCGCAAATATAAAATATGCGGAAGAAAGGTCAATTTTCGGTCAAAGATAATACCCAGGAATTTTATTTCATTGACTACTTGTATTGAAGTGTTGTTGATATAAATAGTTGGATCATTATGCAGGCTAGTCTTTCTACAGAAGTGGACACATCTACTCTTGCTAGGAGATAAAGTATGGCCATTCTCAGCACACCATGCAGCAAGCTTGTTAACTGCTGTTTGCAGTTGTCTCTCAATTAATCGCATATTCGAACCCTCGCATGATATTTGCAGGTCGTCCACAAACAAAGTACCATGTACTGATGATGGAAGCTGATGAAGTATGTTACTGATGAAGAGACTAAAAAGTGTGACGCTTAAAATAGAGCCCTGAGGAACACCCTCAGATTGTGTAAAAGTATTGGATGTATAACTTCCAATACGTACTTTAAAACCACGGGAGCATAAAAAATTCTGTAGGAATATCGGCAGATTACCCCGAAAGCCAAAATCATATAATGTCCGGAGAATTCCATATCGCCATGTATGGTCATAAGCCTTCTCTATGTCGAAGAAAATGGAAACTAAGTGATTTCTCCGCACAAAAGCGTTGCGGATTTGAGTTTCCAAGTATATCATATTATCAAGAGTGGATCTTCCTTTACGAAAGCCACTCTGATTTTTATGGATATAATTATTAGTTTCTAAGACATAGATGAGACGAGCATTGACCATACGTTCGAGAGTCTTACAGAAGCAACTCGTCAGAGCAATTGGTCGATAATTTGAAATGCCTGAAGGATCCTTACCAGCCTTGAGGACAGGAATCACTATTGCTTCTTGCCATAAAGATGGAAATTTATTTTCAGTCCAGATCCTATTGAACAAATATAATATGTTCGATAGGGAGTCTGGACTTAAATTTCGAAGCATTTGATAGCTGATTCCATCAGGTCCCGCACTGGTATTATTGGCCTGCTGTAAAGCTTTCTTCAATTCAAACATTCCAAATTCGCAGTTGTACGGTAAGACTTGTCGATGGTTGAAGCGAATTTGTACTCGCTCAGCACGACTCTTAGTCCTCAAGAACGAAGGACTATAAGAGTTCGAGCTTGAGATGTTAGCAAATGCTTCACCGAGGACATTCGCAATATCCGTAGGAGAAGAGTATATAGCAGCTCCGGATTTTAAAATAGGAATAGAAAATTCGCTATAAATTCCATTGGCTGCTTTCACCCTTCTCCACAACTGCTTACTGGAAGTTGAAGATGTTATAGAAGATACATAGCAGGACCAGGATTCCTTCTGACTTCGACGACGTGCTCTGCGAGCTAATGCTTTTGCTCTCTTAAAGGCGATAAGATTCTCCGTTGTGGGGTACCTCCTAAATATTCCCCATAACTTCCTCTGTTTTTTATATGTTTCTTGGCATTGTTTGTTCCACCAAGGTTTGCAACGCCTGTGTGGTATAGAGGAACTCTTAGGTATTGATGCGTCAGCTGCATTAGTAATTGTTTCGGTGACTTTACATACGGCATCATCAATATTTTCGATCATAACCATTTCGTTATCTATTACTGCCAATTGTGTAAATAACGTCCAATCTGCCCGACTGTACACGTAAGTAGGTAAGCGTTGTCTTACACTACTACCTCCAGTCTGGGAGATGACGAGAGGAAAATGATCGCTGTTGTGCAGATCATTTCCTACTATTAGATTTAACAATGGCAGAAGAGATGGAGAACAAATGGCTAGATCGAGAGAATGAAATGTTCTTGTGGGTACATGGAAATATGTCTTCTCGTCGGTATTAAGCAGACAGAGACTATTATCTGAAATAAACCGCTCTATCTGCCGACCGCGAGAATTAGTATCATCATTTCCCCACAAAGAACTATGGCCGTTAAAGTCACCTAACAACAGAAATGGTTTTGGCAGCTGATCTATTAATGCATCGAGTTCCTCTTGGCGGATGACATCGTGTGGTGGCAAATACAAACTACAGACTGTCAACAAGCATGATGTATGAATTCGCACAGCTACAGCCTGTAGTGTAGTATTTAAATGCTGGGCAGTGCTGGGATAGTTGTTGGATGTTAAAATGCAAACACCTCCAGACACTGCACCATCGTCACCACAGTCTTTTCTAAAGCTTTTAAACCCACGCATGGAGAAGTTATTGCTGGACTTCAGGAAAGTTTCCTGAAGTGCAATACATGCGGGGTTGTAGGCTGAAATTATAGACTTGATGTCATCATGATGGGAACGCAAACCATGGCAGTTCCAAGAAACAAAGGAAGTTAT
Organism: Latrodectus hesperus; assembly: GCA_037975125.1. NCBI lineage: Eukaryota > Metazoa > Arthropoda > Arachnida > Araneae > Theridiidae > Latrodectus > Latrodectus hesperus. The sequence goes on along the minus strand of JAJQOW010002000.1, from coordinate 1,670 downwards.
TATGTAGTTTGAAAAGCTCCTCTCCCGGAGCTGGAAGGCATGTCATCTGACATCTCCTCGAGCGATAGATCATCGTCCGAAGGATGTAATGAAACAGCGTCAGCCTCCAGGGTTAAGGCTTTACGGGTGGATATTGAGGGCCTAAAATTGCCCTCTTTAGCAGATTTTAATTTTAAAGCCTTTAGGGCTTTAGATTTTGCAATCGGAGCTTTTCTACGGGGAATGGTTGTGGAGGTTGATTTTGGCCTCTGTACAGATGTAAGGGGTAATTTTGTTATTGGAAGTGAAAGAGCATCAGTTTGTGTACATGTCGTTCTGGTGACCTTGGCGGCGACAGAAGCATAGCTAACTCCTGTTTGAGGTGTACGTGATGTTACAGTACGTCTCGCCTCAGGATATGAACAATTGTTCTTAACTTTCGTGGTTGTGATCTCCTTTTCCAGTATCCAGATAGGACAACTCCTAGCGTAGGAGGGGTGGTCACCTTTACAGTTGACACACCTCTCCTTTGCAGAACAAGACGAACTGTCATGGCCAACTGCTGCGCAGCGAGCGCAAGTCAGTTTGCCTCTGCAAGTCGCTTTGGAGTGACCAAATCTCTGGCACTGGAAACAACGCAAAGGATCTGGAATATACGGCCTAACGGATAGATGCATATACGCAGCTTTAATATGCTGCGGTAGGTCTGGCGTCGCAAATGTCAGTACGAGATGTTTAGTATTGATAATCTGCCCATCCCGTCTGACAGTGATGCGTTTTACAGCACAGACCTTTTGATCTTTCAGATTTTCTAAGATCTCGTCCGTAGGCGTATTTAATAGATCCCTGGCGGATACCACACCACGAGAAAAGTTAAGGTTCAAATGAGGAGAGACAGACACCTCAATGTTAGCAAGCATATTCAAGTTGCTCATAGCGTTGGATTGTGCTTCTGATGCAACTTCAACCATTAAATCACCAGAACGCATTTTCCTTATGCTCTTCACTTCGCCGATATTTCCACTTATAGCTTTTTGGATTAGGAAAGGAGATACACTATCAAAGGTACCCTCCTTCCTTTTCACAACATAAAACTTGGCTTGTGATAATAACAATGAGTGCTCCCGTGGGAGAGAAGAAAAAGTATTTCTTTCCATATTAAAAATGGAAAATTCGGGACCTGACGGCACCACCCACCACCGAGTCCAACAAGGGGATGCAGACCAGCTGCACCAGTGCTAGCCAGGTCCTATACGCTCACAGTACATCCCTGAAGTGGCCTCCACCCTTAACGAGTCACCCAGTAGATGTACCGATCGCTTGATCCATAAAGCCGATTGATGTGCTGAGGACCACAACACACCTCCCGTTTACCTGAAGCAGAGGCCAAAGCAATGTGTTGGTCTCTGGAGGCCTCAATTACCAGGATCCTCCTTTCCAGGGACACGGGTCTCCACGCACGGCAAACACGTGGGTGATTTAGTCCCCAAGAGTAGCTAATAGCAACAGAGCGGCGAAAGCTACTCAAGGGGAGCCCTCAACCTCTTGCGAGGCAACCACACTGAGGGAGAAGAGGAAGAAAAAGCAGAAGAGTAGAATAGAGAAGAAGAGAAGGAAGAGGACAGATCACTGGGGTACCTCGGGATTGTGACACCCGTGTTTACCTAAAGAAGGTAAACCCCCTGAGGGGA
>JAJQOW010001999.1:0-27495 GCA_037975125.1 Latrodectus hesperus | reverse complement strand
TACAAAATTAATATATATATATATATATATATATATATATATATATATATATATATATATATATATATATATATATATATATATATATATATATATATATATATTCGTTTTCGAAAAATAATCCAGAAAGCAAAAAGTTTTAATTATCTTAAAATATTTAGATGTGCATAGGAAGAAATTTTTCTCGGCAAGGTTATTTTGGAAACTGTATTACGGGATACATGATAATAAAAATTAGGGAATAAAAAGAAATACGAGATCAATGAAAAGAAAAGTCTTTTATGAAATGAGAAATTATTGTTATTGGTAATGACCAAATTTTTTAACATTAGTTAATTTTGCTGGATGTTTATGAAAAAGCTGGATAATTATTCAAAAAATGCTTGGAATTTTAGACAATATATTCAGAAATATTAGTATTGCAATGCTAAAAATTTATCACATAATAGTGATATGCATAGCTGGGCTCACCATGACCAAGTAATGTAGTATACACCAGCAAAGTCCCCTGTACCTAACCCAAGAAGGGTTCTACCAGTTTAGATGGGACTTGCTGGAAAGAAGAAAAGAAAGTGGCACCGCCGGGGGCCCCGCCGCTGCGACAGAGCCAAGCTCCAAAACGCAACAACTTCACACGCTAGTGGAGGGTACCCGCCAGCTGTCTCTAGCTGTCCCCATTGGACTAGTTTATTGTGTGAGCAAAATAAATATAAAAAATTACTAGACAGCACAAGTACAAGGTGAGTAGTTGTGGGTGAGTTTACACTATTGGTAAGAACAAGCTGGGACAAAGACAAAATTTACAGACAATCATTAAAACAAAACAAACTGAACAATTAAAAGGTACGTGACAGAGTATGGGTGCAAACAAATGGGAATAGCAAGGAGGGTAATATTTACAGAAATTCAACAAAAGGATTACAAAAATATTTAAAATAGCTTAAGCACAAAGAGGCAAGGGATTTAGGGAATTATCCACTGGGAGAATCTAGTAAATAACATCAATACAAATTTTACAAATTCTAGTAGTTTGTTGTTAAAAGGTACTTTAGTTATTGGCACTAGAGAAGGGTCAGGTATCAAAGCATCACTAGCAATGGAGAAGATAGGTATCAATTGTAGTCTAAATAGAAAATAAATTAATTAATAATGCTCCTTAGAGCATTAGGAAGTGGAGGTATCTAGAAATTAGAGCAGCGTTATAGGACATGACATGTAGATGGCTTAGGTTGTACAGTCTTAAAACTATTTAAGCGCAGTTCCTGATAATTATGGCAATGCATACGATTTGGAAAATGAAACAAATTCAATTATAACAGGAAAATTTAGAGAGTAGGCTGACCCTAATTCCCTAAATAATTGGTGTAACTTAGTTAAGTAGTTTATGGAGGGAAAAGAGAATAGTGTATAGCATAGTAGCTACAGATGCTGGGAGCAGTTGCACATCTATGGTTCCGGATCAATTTAGTCCTCCCCTTCATCTTCATTGTAGCTTGGAATGTACAGGTCTCTGTGGTCTATAAGAAAGTTTACTAGTGCTATTAGCTTGGACCTAGCATAGCTGTTAGTTACCAGATTTTTTGTCCATTCCTTGATTAGATGGGTGCTCGGCTTGGTGAAGTGCCACGAGCTGGTTATCGGACATGTGGTTGCATAATGTGTTGGGGTACCAACATCTCCACAGGCACAGTAATCACTCGGGAGAACGCCAATTCTGAATAAGTAGGATGGAAAGGGCCCATGCCCGGTGACAAATAAGGTGACCTGTCTAGGCCAGCATTGATGCATTTGTTTGACCTTTGGCAAAACTTCGTAAACTGGTCTTCCTGTTGTTGCCTGGTCCCAACTGGTCTGCCATGTTTCATAAGCCTCCTCTGTAGTGATTCTTCTATAAAATGAGCGCGGGGTTGGTAGTGACACGTACGGGCCCTCAAGAGAGGTAGCTTCTTTGGCCAAGCTGTCTGCAATTTCGTTGCCCTCAAGACCCACATGAGCCTTAATCCAGGACAGCTTTATAGTGTTTGTTGAATTAAGGTTGTTCTGAATTGATCTTGCAAGTGGGCTGGTGGTGGAAGGGTTGCCGATTGCCATGATCCCTGATCGGCTGTCAGACCAGATGGTACATGCCTGGCTCCACTGGATTGCCCAGTTTACCGCTTGCTGTACCGCATATAGCTCCGCTTGGAAGACCGTGTTGTTGTTACAAATGGGAAATTTCTCTGTGTGCTTGATAATTCCATTTTGGATTACCACAAATGCAGCTCCCACTCTGTCTTCCATTTTGGAGCCATCTGTGAAGATGTGGTACGTTCCATCATTGAGATTTGGGTGGTCTTCCATATTTAACTTGATCTTGGTGTCAACGTTAAATTTTCCAGGATGGATGGACAGCTTGGCTATTTTGTCCTCGATATTAAGATCTCCACTGGAGTCGAACAAATACTTTAGCTGGGCCTCCTTGCCAATTTGCACATGCAGGGGCAGGATGCCTGTTATAACTTGGAGTGCCGAGGTAGCTGTAGTTCTGAAAGCCCCAGTAATATTTAAAAGAAACTGCCTTTGGATTTTATCCAAGAGTAACTGATTCTTGACTCGAAGGTCACGCCCCCAGACAAGGGACCCATGAGCGATAATCCTCTCGGCAATAGTCTTGTAGAGTAAAATCCTCTGCTTTTGTGAGAAGCCCCAACTAGTGCCGGCCAGCCTGAGCAGTTGTTGGTAAATTCTGGAGGCTTTTGCTCCCTGGGATTTAATGTGTTTTGACCAGTTGAGCTTCTCATCTATGATGACACCTAAGAGTTTGATAGCTTGTGACCTCTTGATCTTCAGATTGTTAAAGTATATCTGAGGGCCACACTGTAGTTTGGTTAGTAATAGATATGTGGATTTATCTACTGAAATTCTCAGCTGATGTTTGCTGGCCCACTGATGGAAGATTGTCAGTGCTTCCGTTGCAATGAGACCCAATTTTCTTTCACTGCTTGCGGCAATTACAAAAGTGAAATCGTCAGCAAACGCCTGCAATATGACACTGGATTTGGGATCGGTAGATTTCCCAACTGATGACCAGTCCATTTGTAGGGGTTCATCTGCCAGTAGATTCCACATGATGGGACCACTGCAGGAGCCTTGTGGGCAGCCAATTTGTTGGGGATGGAAGACCAGACCTTGGCTGGTATTTATAGCTACCAGTCTGTTGTCTAGGTTGCTATTTAGCAGGAGCTTAGTTCTAGCAGGGCAATTTTTCTGTTCTAGGGCTAGTCTTATAGAACCATGGGGAGCAGAGTCAAACGCACCTTTGATGTCAAGAGAAATTATTGAACAATGTTTAGCTGTGGATTTGGCTGTGCGTATTGTTCGCATAAGGTGATTGAGAGCATTATCAACAGACTTTCCTTGTCTAAAGCCAAACTGATTATTGTGCAGCAGATTGTTGCTTTCGAGGTAGTAGGTTAGTCTTGTTGTGGCAATTTTCTCCAAGATTTTCCCAAGCGTAGGGAGGAGTGTGATTGGCCGATAGGAGCTCGTTTGAAACCTATCTTTACCTTCTTTATGGAAGAGTATTACGAGTCCTATTTTTAGACATTTAGGAAAGTGACAAAATTTCCAGCAGGTGTTAAATAGGGTGTATAACAGATCTGGAATTTGTTTATGAAGATGTTTGAGGATGATGTTGTCAATTCCATCCAGGCCGGGGGCCTTTCCATTCCGTAGTCCTGTTATTATTCTGCTTAGCTCACTTCTGCTTAGGTCTGGCTCTAGATTATCATCCTGGAAGATCTGTTGGTTATTCTTTGTTGGTTGGATTGGAAATAAGTCTTGGAGAATTTGTTTCGCGAAGTATGTAGTGTCGCCTGTTTGCCTGCCTGTGTTGAAGAGGTTGTCAGGAGGGGCAGTGTTTTTAAAAGTAGCCTTATAGATTTTGCCATAAGCATTTGTGGCCGCTGAGCAGATGTTACGCCAGCAAGTTCTTTTGGCTTTCCTTACTTCTTTTACATATTGGGCCTTGGCTTGTTTATAATTAAGAAACAGTGCTTTCTTGTTTTCATCATTTGCCTGCTGTGCCGTTCTTCTTTGGAGGTTCAGGGCTTTCTTTTTTTTTTCAAGATCTAAGGACCACCAGTTTGGCATGATGTTGTGCTTATGCCGGACTTTTTTATATGTTTTGTTGCAACAGTCAATTAAGGCTTCCTGCACTTCAGCCGTTATGCTGTCTAACTGCTCAGTGGTTTTGCAGTTATTCAGGCTGTTTAGAAAACCTGGGACCCGGGGAGATAGTAATTTTAGGAGGCGTTGATGGTTGCCATATTTAGTCTTAAATCTAGTAAGCATTGGTTGATCTGGCGGTTTGTCCATGATAACCTGAATATACCGATGATCACTTAGAGATTCTATGTCTAACACTTCCCATCTGCAAGACATTGCCAGCTTGGTGTTGGAGGCTAGCGTCAAATCTGGCCACCCTTCGTGTGTGGAGGAATGAAAGGTGGGTGGGGCTCCCATGGTATTGAGTAGGTTGAGATTATTCGCAATGATAAAATCAAGTAATTTCTCTCCCCTGGTGTCATTGTCCTTGTAGCCCCATAAGATGTGGTGTGCATTGAAATCTCCTCCTATAAGGTAGTCCTCTGCTCCTAGATTACTATGGAAATTTTCAATTTCATTTAAAGTGTCATTGATGTCTGTTGTTGGTTCTCCTCTTGCACGTTGCCTGTGGTTAATAGGGGGGCTATAGGCAGATATAATTGTTAGTGGTCTTTGGTTGACCATTATCTTAACAGCAACAACTGTTTCTTTTTGACCAAGAAGAACAGCACCTATGTTTGTGGTGGTGATAATCCCCGCTTTTCCATTATTTGAGAGCCAGTAATTCCATGAATTTGGAATGCCTAGGACTTTATTGTTCTTGTTAATATGTGGTTCTTGTATGATGAAAACATTGGCATTATGACTGTTAGCGATTACTTGAAGCTGATCAGTAGGGGCACTGGATCGCATGAGGTTAATTTGGAGGATTATTGTACTTTTTGTCTTAGTCGGTTCGGGTACTGCGTTAACAATGTTTGTGGCAGCACTTTTGTTAGCTGAGGCACTAGTGTTATTCATTTTAGATTTTTCTTTGATTGTTTTTTTTTTAATTTATTGCAGGTGTAATCTATAGACTGGGCACTTTGATGAGAATGCTGTGTGGTTAGCATTGTAGTGGGCGCCATTCTTGTTGGCCACTAGACAGTTGATACACTCCGGATATTTGGCCTTGCACTCGTCTTCTGCATGGCTGTAGCCGCAATTACCGCACGTTCTGCTGAACTTACAGTTTTTTCCTATATGGCCATAATCGTGGCAGTTGTAACATCTAGTTATTTGCCTATATGGTCTTATGTAAACTGCATTAAACCCTATATATATTGTTTTGCTCTTGATGAGCAAGTAGCCTGTGGCTTTATCAGTCTCTATAACTAAGTGCTGAAGATTTTCATTAATTCTGTGTGATTTAATTTCTGTTATTTTGATGTTGGCGTGTGGATGGATTTCTGGATTGTTTGATTGCAAATACTTATTTATGTTATCTTCGCTTACGTGGTTGGGTGTGTTGAGCAGGATGATCTTCCTGCGCTGATCAGTCGGCTCTTCCGAGTTAATTTTATGCTTGGCTAGTTGTTGTTTTAAGCGCTCCTTTGCTTCTACCGTGCTGCATTGAATTTTCGCAACTCTTTTGCCCCAGATAACTTTTCTAGGGCAAACTTCGCTGTTTAGGTTTAGTAAGTTACTCTTAAGCGTCTTCACATTTTCGGTTTCCTGCGGTTTGATTATGAGTGCGGTCTTACTGTCAGTTTCTATGCGCTTCTTGAGCACTTCACTGTAAGACAATTTAGGCGAGTTTTGAAGGTTTTGCTGATTCATGACTATAACTTTGGTTTCTTCTTGTATGTTCTTAATGGTTTGAATATTGTCATTTATTTGCTCTATTTGAGAGGACAATAATTCCATAGTGATCTGTTCTTCCCTTTGCCCTTGCCTGTTGAACAGATCCCTAAGTTGGCTAAGGAGATTATGAGCTTGGGCACGTTTATATCCTGGAAGATAGTATTTGTCACCGGTTTTGGCGGTTAGTATATTATCTAGTTCTTCAAAGAGGCTGGTGGCAGCCAGATCCATGCTATATACGCGTTTGTCCATTTGCCTAGGGGCAGTATTTGTGGCTTGCTCATCGGTTACGTAGCTGCCCTGGGCTGAGCTGCTAGGTGTTCTGGGGATTAAATCTTCGCAATGTATGACAGTCATGTCTGTAGCACTTGTTGAGTTACAGGCTATCAAGTCCAGTGTTTGCTCTTGTGACGACATAGTACTGGTTGCAATTGGTTTGGTAATTCAGCAGATTTCTTATTTTGTATTACAGTAGAGAAGAATTGGTACTGGTAGGAGAGATAATCATAAAGAGTGGAAGTGACCAGATGCCCCCCATTCCCCCCGCCATGTCCCTGCACATCTGACATATTGGGTGGAGCGAATTCCAGTTAGCCGATTACAGGGGAAAAGTACACGAACACAGATGCATATACATGTACATACATACATGCATACATACATATATATATATATATACACACATATACACACATTATTTATGCACATATACATAAAGATGTAGTAATTAAGGGATAAGGTAAAAATAAAAATAAATAAAAGAAAAAAATTTATAGTAAATAAACAGTATTGTAATGTTGAAGGGATTAAGAACATATTAAGAAAGGCAAAAACACGCAATGGAATAGCTTAATTGATGAGAACACCAAACTGTTTACACAATGCGCTTATGAAACCTAGATTTAAAATTAGAAAAAAAAATAATAATAAAAAGAATAGAAAATATGAATAATAAATTTAGTTATGATTAAGATTAAAAATAAAATGAATAAGAAGGAATTAATAAAAATTTAAGATAGAAACAAGATAAAAGAGGATAAAAATCATATAAAATAAAAAAAATAATAAATAATAAGTTAAAAACAAGAGAAAGTAAATATATTAATAAAATAGTTCTATAATGAAAGCTAAGATAAAATAATAATAGAAATTAAAGCAGAAAAAAAGGAAATATTAAAAAAAATAAATAAATAAATATATAAATAAAAAAAATTTTTTTTACAAAAAAAAATGTAAAAAATAAGTTAAAGTAAAATAAAGTTGACTAATTTTTAAATAAAAGTGATATTAGAATTAATAGTTAAAAATTAAAAGATAAGATTAAATTTATAAATTAAAACTTAAAAGATTAACATCAGATCGAAATAAAATCCACATTTATTAGTCTATAGCACGAAGAAACTTACGCCTAACTGCTCAGACGTCAAGTCCAGAAATAAAAATAATAATAAAAAAAATAAAAAATATATATAATAAATAATAGAATAATAAAAATAAAGAAATAAAATATTACTGCTTGCTACTTCTATTTGGTCTCATAAGAAGTGTCTATGAAAGCTAAGAACTTTGACATTACTCCGAGATCTGTACTCCAATTATGAGCCAAGAAAAACGCTGATTAATTTAATTGCAATTATGCTAGTTAAGGGTGGGAAATTGGTGACCAAAGGGTTAAGCGGAAACTGTGAAGGGGACTTGCCCTGAGTGAAAAAGGGGCTTGGAAAATAATACACATCAGCAATGTAAATACTGGGGGAGAAAGAAGAACCATTTGGGAAAAAGAGGTAAAAATACGAATTTTTAGTCAATTAATATAATTATAATTTAAAAACTTATGAATATTTTTATAAAGTAAGGACATTGTTAGACTCCCAGGAATTCACTCCGAATAATATACAAAGATTGGTGTGGATTGATTAAAATTAAAAAAGTTATGGCAATTTAAAGAAAGTTTTTATGAAATTTTTCATGAGAAAATACAATTTTTTGACACAAATATTAGAAATTTAAAAATTTACAGAAATTGATCTAATTGTTCAATAAGAATGAGTTAAATATTTTTTTATTCGTCAAAATGTCCACTCCAATATTAAAATTATTACAAGTTGATAGGACAATTAGAGCAAAAGTTATTAGCACGTAGTTAAAAAGGTAGAATAAAATTATAACAAAATTTTCCAAAAAATATGGATTATTTACATTAGATAAATATGTCATAACTTTCGCTCCAATCATCCTATCTTAATGATCTATATGTCTAAATGCGCAGAATAAGCATGCGGATCGAAATAAATAGGCATCTGGCCACTTACCTGTTAATTTAGCTGGACATGTTGTTGTTGTTTCTGTCCAAATAGTAGATAAACATCAGATAATATCCGCAACTCAAAGTTTGAATTGCTGTAAATTCACTTCTAATTAAGTTTATTTCTCCAAATAGGTGGCGGAGAAGAGGGTAGACTGTTGTCTATTCAATGATGTTAAAAATATCAGTCTTCGATGGTTTGTAATGCAACAACAGGGTGAAACGTTTGGCTCACTCTCACAGATCTATGTCTATTAAATGGAGTTCGTTGTTTACAATGGAAGCATCATTTTGTCAGCCATATTGGGAGTTTCAAGTATTATTTTAGTTTTTCGCCGATAACAATTTTAGTAATTGTTGTAGACACTAGAAACTTTCACACCACATACAGAAAAATTTTCTGCATAGAGCAATATAAAAAATTCACAGCAGCTATTAATTAAAACACAATGAAAGTTGGAAAAATCGGCAGCGAGTGAAAAAGCCACCTCGGACCTCACTCCCCTAAGACAGGCTCTTGACCAAGTAATGTGACAGTGCTTTTGGGAGTGAAAGATACCGGTTGTATTCCTGTCACTGTTTAACAACGGTAGATTAGTGATGTGTTTCAACTTTCTGCATGAACCCGTATAAGATTGTACGCGCAGAGTTTTCTGAATCCACTCCCTTGTAATATGTAAGAATGGTCGCCCATAACTGATAAGTACCTCCAAAGACCAACATATAGCGAATTCAAATCTATTACAGTAGTAATTTTTCAATTATTTTCTTTATTTAATACTTATTATTTTAATAGTATATTTCTTAAACATCATGCTTCGTAACAATTAGTTACGAGCATGATGCAGGACACCTGTTATAAAAGAGACAAACACAATTTATTTGCTTTCAGTAGTTGGTGTGACACAACTAAGGCCTTAACACTCCGGGTTATGCTTTTTACAAATGTTGGATGATGAACAATGACATTTTTTTTAACTTGACTTGGAGAAGACATGTGAGTTCTTACACACATTTTGGACGGTAGCTGCACCCCTTTATTCAGCTAACTCATTCTGAAGGTGTTCCGTAGGGTTCAAGTTTGGGTTATGATCAAGCCAGTCTAATGGATCACCCTCTTGTCAGCATAACATATGGTAGACATCGCAACATGACAAGTGGCGTTGTCATAAGGAATTAACGATGAGTTAACCCCTAAAATTTCCAGTTTATGACATTTATACATTTACATTTTACGCATAATTTTCATACATTTATTTCTAGAATAATGGAGTTGGCGTCAGCTTTGTGCTTACTAGAAATTGGAATCAAGAGATTCCCAGACCATATTACAAACGCACGTAAAGCATGCCCAGAAAATTAATCCACCTCCGTCAAACCTTAAACACAATTAATTCTGGCAAAAGGTATTCTCTTGACATACACCAAACCTAACTCCCATCTGTCTTGTAAATCTTGTACCTGAATTCATTTTACTCCGCAGAACCTATTTCAATTTATCTGCGATCCAATTTCGATATACTTTGCACCACCTCAACCGAGCACCACGGTTGGATTTTGTAATCAAGGATTTATTGATGGCAGTAAAACAATGGAAATTAAATATGCTCCCTTGCAGAAAAAACATATATCTAAACAATAATCTCAGATATTTTTCTGAAACTTCTTTCATATGTGAACCATTAGTTTGGTAAGGATTTTCCAAATTTCTTTTGATAAAGCTCGTCGGTCTCTATCCCTTAGTTTAGTGAATCTGCCGAATCGGAGCTTAGTTTTAAACAACCATCACTCATCTTACACTTCTTAATCACAATAGCCACTGTCGAATTTGAAATGCTTGACTCTTCAGATATTTCACTTAAAGATTGGCATTTTTTATGATATGCGATGACCAACTTTTCTCGAAGTCAAGCAGTTCTCAATTTCTTGCATGCGACTTACGCCAATGCTGTTATCTATATGATATTTAAGCACAGAAGGCGTGGTGTAGAGCAAAACCACAGGTATCCTCATTTGCATGGGTGTTTAAATACTTATTAATAGATAGTCTATATCTGTTTCCTTTACAATTATCGAAATATATTTCAATTACATTAATAAAATCTAGAAAGTGATTTGAAAAATATATTTTTAAAAACTCTATTTCAAAATAAATCATAACTTCAAAAATTCCAAACTTAAATTTTTATCTTTTAGAAATTTATAACTAAAAGGTTTTCTGTCTGAAAAGTTCCTAACCTTAGTGTTCAAGACTTTAACTTCAAAATCAATTCAAAAATTACTGGTGGATAATTGTTGAGGGAACAAAATAAAACAGTAGATTTAAAATAAAATTACGAAGCATTAAGACCATGATGTATATTTATAATCACTTATTTGTTCAGTTCATAGCCATGATAATCCATCTAAGAGTAGAAAATTAGCAATGTTCATTTTATATTTGATATGGCAATCACAGTTATACAGAGATGAAGCAATATCCTGAAATCTAAATAAGTATCATTTTGTTCTAGGATGGGAAGAAAGAATTTGGGTTTACTTAACTGTAATTTTTATTACAGTTGAAATTTAAATTTTTACTTAACTTTTTGTATTGGTGGGAAGAGAGATTTTTTAATTATATAGTTGGTAATCAATTTACGAACAGTTCGAACTGCGAACAAATCAGACAACGATCACTTTCCCGAAAGATTTTTGTGTTCGGACAATGAACACATATTCGGATAACGAGCTAAAATGAATTTTAATGAACACTACTCGGCTTTCGGAACATGATGTGCAGGGTTGCTAAACCTAACGGATCAAAAATCATTTCATTAGTTTCAAATTTTGATTTCATTCAAAATTGAAATTGATTTTACTTTGAGTACCTCCGTTCATTCGTTGAAGAAGTGGGGGATGACAGAGCAATGATCTTACAATGGCACCCAAACCAAGCTGATATCACTAATGTTTGGGCTCTTTGCAACAACAATGCTATTAACCACTTCCGGGAAGTCTTAAAAAAGAGAGAAAAGCAATTGACATTGAACATGTTTAATGTTCCTTAAGCAAAAAATGAAAAAGATTGATTAATATGCACACAAGACTATACGTACGTATAATATTTTTTAATAAACTTACTAAGAAATTATATATCCTTTTTTTAATTTAATTTTTAGGGTCTCTAGAACGAATGAATCGATTGCACCATAATCTATAGTAAATTGATGATCGGTTAACAAACTATTTGGATAGCGAACGTATTCTTGTAACGTATTATGTTCGTTAACCGATCACATACTGTAATACCTTCATTAATAGTAGATCAATTAGTTTCCCACACTTTAATTGTTCGTTGCCATGCTTGTCTTTTCACAAAGGATATGGGAATCATTTTAAAAATAGCTAGAAGTTCTCATTGAGTGCATGTACTTTGATGCGTTCATGTTTGCGAGGTTGGATGAATCACTAGTAAATTTTGAGATCGAATTCAGAAACTTTCACTCAGAAGAATGGTCTCCAACCAGTAGACCATAGTGAACCCAAGCGTTTGGTCAGTTGTGGGAGCGAAATTGATAGTTATTTTTTAATGTTTGAGAGGAAAAAACTACAAAAAATTAAATGATCAAAACGGTTAATTGCTTCCAAATTTGAAAAATTGCCATCCTTTTGATAGTTCGACCATCAATACCGCCTTCTAATGTCGCCAAGACTGAACTCCAATTGTCTTTTGTATATATTTTTAAAAAATAGTTAATAGACGAATCTTCTTTATAAAATCATTCCATTCATTCGGTAAAAATAAATCTTGAAATTAAAAATAATTTGTAACAATAAATATGTAAAAAATAATTATAATTATCTTCGATGGAAGAATTTCAGTATTCTTCTTATTTTAATTTCGTCTCCCCTACTATTAAATAATAGCATTGTTATTTATAAAACATACATTTGAATTAAATTAAGGGTCTATCTATACAGAAAAGAAGTTAATTTCAAAGTGCATCATTAATTCAAAAATATTTGAAAAGCTGGTGTAATAATTAGACTACACGATAAAAAAAATTTATCCAAATACATTTGTTAGGAATTTCGAGAGCTCATTAAACCAGTTATTATATAATTCAAATTTATTTGGTGTAACCAAGCTTACAATTTCTGAATTACATGTAAAGAAATAAATTACACCCGTTTTATTTATTTATTTATTTAGTTTAAATATTTTTGGGAGAAATTTATTAAATCTCTAGTGTAACTTATTTTTAATTTTATAGGTGGCAGCACAATTCAACAAATTTTAATTTATCTAATGATGCAATCATAAAAATAATTTTGAATTACAATTCCTGGAAATTTGTTATTAATAAAAATTAAAGTCCATTTCTACTTTTGAAGTAGAAAAGCCTAAAAATTCATGCTTTTCAGAGAATGCATTATTTCTCATTCATTATATTAGTTGTACAACAATAATTCTCTTTAACTCGTTATTCATATTAAAGCTTTTAACACTTCAATAAGTGACTCAGGCGTGGCTAATTGGTTACTTCGCAAACATGTCTCGTATGCTCTACATTGACCAATGGCGCTGTCCTGTGTCTTTTTGCTTTTTTTATTACATTTCAGTTCTGTAAACATTTTACACTAACATTTTAAATACCAATAAACAAAATTAATTAATTTTTTCATAAAATTGTAATATCATTCTCAGTGTTCAGGTGGTGAGTTCGAATCTTCGTCAGAAAAAACATGAATGAAAACTTTCTATTTTAGTTTAGCTATATACATTCTGTCTTTCAACATATTTCAATATTAATCATTACTATATATATATATCTATATATATATATATATATATATATATATATATATATATATATATATATATATATATATATATATATATATATATATATATATATATATATATATATATATATATATATATATATATATATATATATATATATATTAAGTGTTTGATTGAATTTTTGCATATAATTTTAAATAAAAAATATTTTGATTGAAATTTATTTGTAGTGTTAAATCAAAATTTGATTTCCTTTAATATTATAATTTATGTATTTATTTACGTATGAATATATTTTCCATATAAATGATAAATATTTCAGTAATACGCTTATCAAATACAGTCACTTTAACTATAATGACTTTCCTAAGCATCATATCAATTTATGCACATAAAAGCATTGCTAATATTTCCTTCTTATTATTAGCATACTATTTATATTAACATAAAAAAATCAAAGTTAGTTTAAATATTGATATTATTTTGCAAATATGTGTATATTTATTTATGTGCTTAACATAATAAAAAAAACATTATCATATCAATCACACAAAAATACATATATTTTTACATTTATACTTATACATCAAATAATCAACTTGTAAAACAAAATTTACAAATTGATTGCTTTGTAAAACACTAATTCTATTTTAGAAAACAATCAATTTGGAAATTTGGCTCGCAATGTAAAATTTTAACGAACTCATCAAATTGTTATTAAAACTGCAGTAATAATAATTAAATACCAAAATTTTTTTATTCAGTAAAATTAATCAGTAACACTACTGCAATTAACATATCTACTTGAATATTTTAAATTCGAAATCAGTTAAAAGTCTAATAATTATTAAAATAAACCTTAAATTCGTTAGAACGGGGACTAGAATAAATAATAATGTTTTAATAAACTCAATTTCTAATCAAAAATTTTAATGTTTCTCAAATAAATATTACTATAATAATAAATTTATTTCTCGATATAATTAAATTCATACAAATAATGTACGTAAAATTCCACATTTCCAAAATTGTTTTACGATTAAAAAAACATGCCATAAAAATTGAATATTTGCTAAGTGTATAAAGTTAAAATTATTAGATTCTGCTGATTAAAATAATGTTTTACTTTAAATATTAATATAATTTTCAGAGTTATCATTCCTTAATTGTAGAATTTACTATGTTAATTTCTTGATTTTATTTCCTACAGATGGCAGCATATTACAAATCTTGACTTCAGAGTTATTGTTATCTAATCGTATGATGAATAACAAAAAAGTTCATTAAACTGTTTCTAGAGAGAATCAATTTCATTAGGATAATTTCTCGTACAAAAGGAAACTGCTGAGAATTGAAAATATTCACACGTTGCATTATATACATTTAACATAATAAGAGAAATCAAACAAATCATTAATAATTTCATTCTGTTCTTTGTGATAAAATTCACCCTGGTCAAAATATATACATCTCTGATATTTTATTTCACTATAAATAAATCGATATAATACTTAAATCACATGAACAGCATAGTCAATGTGAGGTTAACTTCTTGACCAATAAATATTAGCTAAATTTTTATCTTTCGGAAATTTAAGAAAATGCATTGGAAGACAATTCCTAATTTGAATAATAATATATATGTAGCATCAATACAAGTTTCTGTTAATTGCTGTTAAACAAATTAAACAAAAAAATCTTATACTGCAACAATATACTAAGTTAAAAAAATAAAAATAACAAATTAATTAAAAAAAGATGACATTTATTATAAATTTTCTCAGTTGCCAAGTAATAACAGAAAAACCTCTTCAATTTGAATTTTACGAAATTCGAAGAAATAAAAAAGTTGTGCAAATTTGCAATTTTTACTTTTATTCTCTTCAAAAATTTTAAAAATTATGTAACCTTAAGAAAAGGAATGGTTAAGATAAGTTAACCTTTATATAAATAAATCTCCTCTTCTTTACTATACAGTATATTACAATATCAGTACTAAATCAATAATCCACTGTAGTATTTCGATAAATCAATAACCAATTAATATAATTTTCTATTTTCTTCATTATCTATAGCACTATTTGTAACACAAATCTTGTACATATATAAGTGATCAGATTAAACTACCATTTGCGGATTCACTCTAAATTTGGCAACCGTTTTTATTTGTCATCATTTTCTTTTTGTTATGGTTTTTAGATGAGTATTTCTTCAATGCAAAATTATAAAATGAAGTAAGCTGTTTTATTGGTAGACATTTTTTATCATCTTATTTTTATTATGTATTGAAATTTATTGTATAAAAATGATGGTTGAATTTTAAACTCAGATATTGGATAAAATTATTCAAAATATACCTTATTTATTTAAAATAAATGTATCTGCTGTGCAAAGTTTTGCGATGTCCATCTTGATGCATTTTTTAATCATTTTTATGAAGAAAAAATATGATTAAGTATATAATCTTATTTAGTAATTAAATATTTAATATTTTGAACACACATCAAGCTTTTTTTTTTTTCACTTTTCATTCTTTAACATGCTAGACGTGTTATTTCACGAGGCAGATTCCAAATAATTATGAAATCAAAATGTAGAATTACTATTTGAAATTTTGAGTGCTGTTTTCAAAACTTATTTTGAAGGGAAAGCTATTTTTACACTTTCTTCTTCTTCTTCTTAAAATTGAGTTTGTATGTCATTGGGCACCTCTGCTTTTATCAGCATTTTGTACCATTAACTCCAAACCCAATGTTTCCTAGTTCCAGTTGCTCGGGTCACCCACTTTACTAATAAAGTCCGATAACCCTTTAATGGAGTCTAGGTATAACTCTCTAGTATGGATGAAGCCTAAAGAAGTTAAATTAGGGAGGGCAAGAGCCTCACATTCGTAAATGACATGCTCTGCCGTTTCCTCTTGCATATGACATTTCCAGCAGATAAGGTCTTGCTGAAATAGTCCCATCTGGTCAGAAAGTCAGTCATGCTAGGAATAACTTCCTGACTTTCACCAGAAGAAGATGGTTTAGAGGTCATTTCTACCTCAAGTGAAGGATTCATTGCTGCCCCTTTACAAGATTGCCTCTGAGCTCCCTTGCCTTTTTAGCAAGGTCCACTTTAGAGGCTTCACCTGCAAATGCAGAAATGTTTGTTACTTCTTGTGTCTTTTCAGCCACAAGATAACAATTAAAAAGCTCAGGTAATATAAGTCCACCCAGCATTGCCTGAGTTACTGGGCAAGGCAAATTACTCTAGAAGTTCGCCAAGCAACTAGAGGCTCCGTTAAGACACCAATACCGCGGTGCCAATTAGCCCTAGGCACGGATCGCATAACACCAGGGTTTACGGGAGCTGGTTCGCGGCCTCTGATTCTATATTCAAGGCTATCCTGTCATTCCTACAGGACATTCGGCTATCCACCACTTGCCGACGCGCCTGGTGGCTGTGCTCAAGCCCCAGGAAGGTACACGTACCCCCTGGTTCCAGGATTTTTACACTTTTTAGTGCGAATCAAGAAATCGTTGGAATATGTTATTTTTATTGTTTCATATTTGTTTTGTGTTTCACCATTATAAATTCGGTGGCTATGTTCTTTTAACCGAGTGGATTCTCATAAAGCCAAACGTAAGTAACTTGGCCCCAACATATCGTGATTATAGAAGATTAACCAATGACGAAATTTAGAAAAGTTAGATGGAGCAGTTTCATTTTTATGCATTTGAGATTTTATGCATTTTTATGCATTTGATTTTAAATTAAAATTATTTACCAAATTATTTGAGTTGATACTTTATCTTAATATAGGGATCGCTAATTCAGAGAGTTTCTAAAAGAATTAAATACGTAGTTTATTTTACCCAGGGCCTGACTTATAGCTTTGTTGGGGCCTAAGACAAAAACTTCTTTGGAGGCCCCCTCTACTTCACAACAAAAAACTTTGTTTTCGATTTGGCAAACGAATCTGTTCGATTAGCAACGTAAAATAAACTTTCTATTCAATTTAAGTGTCCCTCTGATGTAGGAGCTCTGAGAAACTTCCCCGTATTATTCAGACTCTGTCTTACCCTTGCTTTATTCAGGTCCCATTTAACCCCTGCTTTATTCAGGTTCTGTCTAACCCCTGATTTTATTCAAGCTCTGTCTTACCCCTACTTTTTTCAGGCTCCATCTTACCAATGCTTTATTCAGACTGTCTTACCCCTGCTTTATTCAGGCTATGATTTTACCTAGTAGATGTAATAAGACTCTGAATGCATTTTGCGAGTCCTAAATTTTTTTATTGGTTGTCTGAGTCTCTCTCTCTCTTTCTCTCTCTCTTTCTTTCTCTCTCTTTCTTTCTCTCTCTCACTTACTCTCTCTCTCTCTCTCAATACTATACTATATATATAGTTACAAATTACAATAGTTAGTGCTTCACTTTACAGAAAAAAATCATGATGCATATGTATATATATATATATATATATATATATATATATATATATATATATATATATATATATATATCGCATAAAAAATCTAATGATTTTGACATTTAATTTTGCACATAAATGCAGATTAAATTAATTATACTTGGATCCCTTCCTTATCGACAAAGACAAGGAAAAGATGAGAAAAAGGTGACTAAATTATTTAAAAATCAGTTTCATGTTATATTTTTAAATAATTTGAAATTATTTAAAAAAATCAATATAAAATTAAATAAATTTAAAATTATCAGTATCACGTGATAATTTCCTAAGAATTATTTAAATGTGGTATAGTTTCAGAAAAAATCAAATTCACTTTTATTATCAAAAATCGGATAAGTAATTATTGAGACTTAACTTCTCGGTGAAATTAATATGCATCGCCGAAAAGCAAAAAGAGATACAGTATTTTAATCTCAAATTTCGTCGTAACACCTGAATCTAATGTCCTAAGAAAATTCCCGCTGAAACGTGAAATTCCTGAAACAGGAAAATTCCTTTTAATTACAAAGTTATTAAATATTGTGAAATCGAAACTTCTTTAATCAGCGATCCAGTGCTTTTTCTATGGGTGGTGTATGCGACGAATTCGTAAGCACATAAGCTGCAAAGGAAGAAAACAATATTTTTCCAAAACTTAAAAAATTGAAAATATAGCTATGTTTTTAGAAAAGTGACACTGTGTTACACTGTCTTATCAATGACAATCTAAAGGAAAGTAAGAAATATTGCAATTTAACTATAAACTAACCATAAAGAAAATATTTTGTCATGTTTTCTTTTTTTTTCTGCTGTTCTATTACCCATGCTTAATGGCTTGAATCTTTTATCAACAAAATGAACTTCGACACTATTCTCAGGCATTCGAGGTTGAACTTCGCCTTGTTTGCTGCCACTACGAAGAATATGATTAAAAGGCATGCAGCAAATTTGTCGATAATTCGGATTTACAACGCTGTCTCAATACGATGTGACGTGGATGAAACGTTTTCTGACGTCATGAATATTTTAAACCAATGAGAATCGTAATAAAGTGGCGTATTCAGGATCTCAAATGTAACGAAAAAAACAACCACTTTATGGTTAAAAAATAACACGCTTCTTTCTTGAAGCGAGAACAGTTCCGGAACGTAATGATACATTGTTTAAATTAATTAAATTTTGCCATAGACAACTTTACAGTTATCACAATCATTAATAATTTCAATTAATTACAAGTACTATAATTAACATCGCTATAGTAAATAACAAATAATTCGTTATAATAAATAACATATATATAAATAACAAACACATTATAATAAATTAATTATTTTTTAATTAGTCAAAGACCAATATCATTTCATCTTCCACAAAATTTCATTGTAGGCAAATAAAATAAAATTTTATTTATTTAGATTTTTAAACTCATAAGTATTATTCTCATAATATTTTCAATACATTTTATTGGGTTTATTTTCACGAATTTTCCATTAATGATTTTAGTAAACTTAACCTCAAACATTACCTTATTATTCGTTTCATTGTAAAAATATTTTTTAAAGCAATCACAGTTAGTTATATCTTACTTATACCTTTTCCAAATGCACCTCCATTTACTTCCATGAATAAGAACTCGTCAAAGAAAATATTGAAACGATGTGCTTTCGAGAAATGAAAAAATGCAGCAAAAAGTGCTTTTTCAAAATTGCTCATTTTTTTCAAGAAATATGTTGTTAACCTGGTTAATGGGAAAACAAATAAATGAGGTTTTAATTTATTTTCTTCCTGAAAATAAATGAATCAGGAAACAGATTCTACTAATTGCATGCTTAAAAATTCAATTTTTTTTTTATTCTTACAGTGTAAAAATTTTCTTTTTATTTTCTGAACGTAAAAAAAGATATTATTTCACTGAAGAATTATCAAATGTAACCACTTCTAGTACTCTTTAAATAAAATTGATTAAAAATAATTACCATTGAAAAAAAAATAATACATGAAACTCAAAGCTAAGCCGATTAAACTTTGTGTGTGAGTACCCATACAAAGTTGATTACCACAAAATAATAATTTAATAGTTTGCTAATTCAAATATACCTAAAGGATATGATCTAAGCAAATGGAAAGAAAATGTAATTATATTATAATATTCCAACTACACAAAAATTGGCTATTGAGTCTAAATAAAAAAAAATAATTATAAAATAATTGTACCCTGAATAACATTTTAAAAATGTCATGCAATATATTAATACAATATTGTAATATGGGATTTTTCTTACATGTTTTAAGACCAATTACACATTTAACCATCGTAAATGCAACATCTTGAAGGAAGCATGCAATAACATGAAATTTACAACATGCATTAGCGGAGGTCAGATATGCAAATGATTAGAATATCAGCGCAGACGCACATAACGCGCGACTGTAGCGCCACTTCAAAGAGCTATTTAAGGCTTGGAGATTTCGACGACTTCAAGTTCGGCAATTGTGTTTTCTTGTGGTTTTTTTCAAACAAACGATCATTTTTTGAATTTGCTGATTTCAATACAATTAGTAAAATATTTAGGAAAATTTTTCTCTTGACTAATTCTGCATTTCGTGATAAAGAATAGTAATACTCAGCGTTACCTACAGATACGATCGTGCTTTCAAGACTATGAGGCCCCTCGCTCGATCCCAGTCATTGCTATTTAATGATGTACTTCAGCATTCGCTATACACGTCTGTCTGGTCCTTGAAATCTTTCCTATCTTGCGATATTAAATACAATTTCCTAACCACAAAATGTCCTTCTCAAGGGGATGCTGAAATGCCTTACAAGTCTTTAGGTGACAGGTTGCCAGCTACACAGTAAAAGTTTACACTAAATGAGTTCGCAGTGGTCCGCCTAGAAGAGATGGTACTATCCAGAGTTAAATTCAAAGGCTTAAAACCACCTACTATTGAGAAAAGAAAGGAGATGATGCATTTCTTTGTGTAAGAATTTTTATCAAGTGGGTGTTTGGAGTTTTCCGAGCTTTTCCCCAAAAGACATGTTGAATATGCCCATTACTGTCCTCTCAAAAGGTGAAGCTCTGTTGATTGCACAAAAGCCTTATACCAGTTTTCAGTTTTTACAGTTTATTATGCAGTGCTAAATATTACAGTACAGAATTAAGAGCCGTGTGAATATGTTCATTACAGTTCTCTCGAAAGCTGAAGAAGCTCTGGTGATGGCAAAAGCTTTATACCAATTTATAGCTTTTACAGTCTATTATCCAGTGTTAAATATTATAATACAAAATTAAGAACCGTGTATATGTAATATTAGAGTATAGTAAAGCTCACTATGATATTATTTTAGTGTCTTTCTATTTCACGGAGAAAGATTAGATTACATTGAATAATTAATCAGTCGATTTTACTTAATTTTTGCTAATTTGAACAGTTTAAAATAGATTACTAATGAACAAAATTTTACACATCATTTAATCTGGTAAACAAATCAGCAAGTTTATTTTAGCACACACAAAAATTTAATAGTTGTTGTTGGCCGCTTATTGAACACACAACTATACCTGTACAAACCATTCAAATTCTGAGCAAACTACAAAACTCCTCCATTTTCAAACCACAAAATTCCAATACTCAGACATATAAGTGTTATTATTACTGTCCTAGGTGGTTGTTTTGGATGTTGATTTATCAGGGTTTATGCTTCCAAATTTCCTTAAAACTAAAAATATAGAAAATATTTTTACAATAAATATCATTTTGTTATTTGTAATTCTTTCCGGTATTGCAATTTTAGTGGGTAATAGTGCACTTAGAATGGATCAATTAATATATTATTAACACAAAAAGCAATTTTTTTTATTGAATGATTTTTAAATATGTTTTAAATCAATCATTAGAATTTTCAAAATCATTTACTTCTTAGTGGAAAAGACTAAATAAAATATTAAAGAAATTCTCTAAATTTTGCGAGCCGGTACGGTTGCCAAAAGCCACTAATTTGTAGATTATTGCTCCAGAATGTATTCTTGTGATTTTATGACGTAAGCTGATGTAGCACAAATGAAATTTATTTAGAGTAATAGTAACCTGTAAGACTTATGCTATGTGTGAGTGTGTTTTATGAAGTTAGATTCTCTACTTATAAGTTTTGTAATATTTCTGTGTATTAGGTAAATATAATGAAATATTCTATAATTGCAATCGAAAATTACGCGATATTGCAATATTCAAAACTCGAAGCAGAGCACGATTGGGATTTTTAAAAACCGAATATTGCCCTAAGTTACATAAATTAGGTAATGTATAGCGCTAAAAACGAAAATTGAAAATTACGTCAAACTCATACTGGTTTGAAGGATTTCATCAGGAAATTAATAATATAATTTAGTTTTAAAATTCACTTAATGATTTATATACTAGGAAACTACTTACAATGAGATTTTTAACAACCAGATGTTTCAAAATTTTCTGTCAACTTATAATATGATTAACTTACCTAGCTGGAAAAGCTCTTTAATATCCGAACAATATTCTTACAATAAATTTTTTTGTTTTATTTTTACTTGAGTCCAATAGATGGCACCACGTGTTACGAAGTTTGTGATAAATAAAAGTTTTAAAATATCTATACAATCTTATAATAAATATAAAATCGACAATTTTTAAACGATGAATATTGAAACTTTAACCTCAAAAAAGATAATCTTTATTTAACTAGCTTTACAAAAAAATATACGATTCATTTTTAAAATTAAATTACAGCAGATTTATAAAGTTCAACAAAATTAAAAACTGTTCCAACGTCTCAGGCATAGCCGAGTGGTTACTTCGTAGATTTGTATATAACAAAAAATACCCGTTGACCATTGGCGCTGTCCTGAGTTTTTTGTTTTTCGATTTAACAAGCAAGAGAATTTAATATAAACATTTTGTTATTAGTTTACTTATAAAAAAAGTAAATGTTTCACTAGAGTTCTTAATATTTTTTAGGGAAAGCATCAAATCACGATACCCTGGGTTCGAATCTCGAGAGAGTGATCTACGTAAATTATCTTAAAAAGGGATCAATTTATTGCGTCTAATGTTATTTCATTCCTTTTTTTTTTACTTTCCTTTTATTTCATTCTTTTCATTTTATTATCTTATTTTTAGAAAATATTCTTGATGAATAATTTTTTCATATTTATTTTTAAATCAAAAATTTTCCGATTAATAATGGCAACAATATAACAGTTTTAAAAAAATCATATTTTAGAAAATTAACAATTTTCATGCATGGAAATTTATTTGCCAGTCAAATGATAAATTCATTTTAAAAAAATTAATAAAGCAATAAAAAATTTGATTCTTTATATAAAATTTAATTTAGATCATTACATTGTATTATCATAGTTATTCTTAAAATATGTTAATTACATAATATAATAAAATAGCTTATAAAAAAATAAGAAATTAATTTTATTTTAAAACAGCAACAAGCACAGTATATTTTTGAGCCAAATTTTAGATATGAAACACTCAATAAAACAAATATTTAAATTTAAATAAATTCAATTTATATACGAAATTGCTTCACAAGTTTACTTAAAAGTTTTTTATATACCTAAAATAATTTTAATAATTTATTAGCGTTACTATTCATAAATAATATTCAGATATTATCTAGATTTAATCTTCTCTTTGAAATAAAATTTTTTCTCTCATTATAAGTGATATTAAAATAGGTGAACATTGGAATAAAATATGGAAAATTATCCCCAAACAGGGTAATTTGTGCAATATAATACTTCAAATAAATGAGATTTTTGTCACATATTCGAAATAATAAAGAGTGAAATTTTTAACTGGTTTCATTGAAATATTTTGTTTGACTTTCTTATCATGCCTTTGTAATTTTTAAGGAGCTTGAGATAACTTTATTGAATATTGTGTAGAATAAAAGTTTTTTCCCAGTCAAATTTTGAATAAATCGAGAGACGCAATTTCTTATTACTAAATTAAAAATCAACGAAACCGGAAATAAGAATTCGGTTTTGCTTATCAAACTTAATGCTTGATATATTCCTCCCTCTTATTATGTCAAATTCAGTGAGAGAATGATTTAATCTCAAAGGAAAAGATAAGATTTGAATGCATTCAACAAAAAGTTGTATATCAAACTTTTATAATT
This sequence comes from Latrodectus hesperus, assembly GCA_037975125.1. Lineage (NCBI taxonomy): Eukaryota > Metazoa > Arthropoda > Arachnida > Araneae > Theridiidae > Latrodectus > Latrodectus hesperus. The sequence continues at coordinate 3,850 of JAJQOW010001999.1, read as the reverse complement.
TCCACTCACATAAAATAATAAAGATTTTACGACCTATTACTTCAATTTGAGAAAATAATAGTGTTGAAAGTGATATTTTAAAATATTTTCCATTAAGTTGAGCTCAAAATATAAAGCATAGATCGATTTTTTGTCGTGAAAATATTCTAATTTTGAAATTTTGATGCAAAAAATATTATATACAAATAAGACTTTATGATGAATATTTAAAAAATCAAATATTTTTAACTAGACAAAAGCAATGGAGGATTGATAATGACGGGAGAATTGATAGATTTGCTGGAATTGTTTAAAAAGTGACGTATGAGCAATCACTACCTTATTCATCAAGGTACATTGAGGGAAATCAATGAAAAAAATAAGTTTTGAAATTTATAATTAAAATTTTTAATATATTAAGTGGTGAACCGAGAAAACTTTTGCACATACAAGTACTTTCACTGGTTTAATCGTATAATCAATCAAGGAATTTTTATCTTCATTTCACAAATTGCTATACATATTGTATTTTTTAATCTGTGTGAGTCAGAATGCCACATTTCAGTCAACTGCTAAGTATTAATTACAATATAATTATATGCTGAATATTTATTGCAAAAATATAATTTTATTCATACTGCTAAATATTAAGAATATAATAGCTAAAGATTAATTTTGAAACTTGTGATAAAAGTTGATCATTGTTGAGGCAATTTATCCCATTGCTCTGGGAGTGCACGGATGAGAGTGTTCTTGTTTGTCGGAGGATAGTTTCGACCAGCAACTTGCCTCCCCAAAGCATCCCACACATTTTCAATGGGGTTAAGATCTGGAGAACATGATGGCCATACGAGGCGTTAAATACCCTCGCTGTCTAGACAATCCTGAACAGCGAGTATTCGATGACTTGTTGCGTTGTCGTCCATAAAAACAAATTTATCACCGACAGCACCACGGAAAAGACGAACATGAGGAACTTCATTAATGTATCGATGGCCCGTCATAGCATTCGCAACCACATGTAGGGGCGTGCGGCCATTGATCATGATGCCGGCCTACACCATGACACTGCATGTCGGATATCGGTCCCTTTCCTGGATATTTTCTCGACGATAAGCAGTACCACTCACGACACCATTGCAAACGGGCAGTACGGTGCTGTCTGATGAATGGGACACACAACAGGTCTGCGGGCGTATAGTCATCCTCCCCTCAAACGTCTGGCAACAGTTTTTCGGGAGATCTGCTTTCCTGAGGCAGCAAGAAACTGATTTGCCACCTGCTGAGCTGTGGTGCGCCTGTTCCTTTTTGCTGATAGGACGATATATGTCTTCTGCAGGCGTCGTACTTCTAACACGACCTCCCCCGTTCCGCCTACTACACATTCCAGTAGTTTTAAACGACTTTCACAGCCATGAAACCACGCTGTGAGCGATGTCGAACTCCTTGGCAACATCTGTTATTTTTCGCTCTTCTTCGATCTTTCCAATAATTCGGTCACGCATAAAATCATCTAAGTGATGTCGGGAAAACCTGTCAAAAATTTCAAGTTCGTCTATTAAATCTTTCCTGTAAAACTTTGACTTGAAACAACAACTGTCCACACGCGTCAAAACCTTTATAACTCTTATGAACGTTATTACGTGATGACCAGACGTGGAAAAAAAATTTGCTTACGCATACTTCTTCTTAGTATATCCCGCACTTATTCTAATTTTCCACATTTTGCTTCCTTTCCTTTTGTGGTTGCTATGGATGATAGTGTTATCCGTCCATAGCAATTGTCCAGCAGTGTAGTGTAAGCAAATGTTAGTCTTATGTGTATTTAATATCCTCTTTTTTAATATTATTAACTTTATATAAAAGTTGCCTTATTAAATTATCAACACACAATTCCCAATAAAATTAGAAAAATAATTACAAGAAACATAAGCAAAGGAAGAACCTTCAAACACATAAGTTAATGTTTTTGGGAAGGGGATTGACTCAGACTACGTTGTTATAAATACTTGAAATAGCATATCAAAAAAATAGCTATCTATTACATAGTTCCAATCACTAAATAGCTCCGACATGTATTTGGAGTCCCTGTTGATGACTGAATGATCTCCAAAGAAATTTCATTATTATTGTATTGATATTGGGCATAGGCAATTTATTAGAATTGTTAATTAATTACAGAAAAGTACAGGTGGTCTCTCTCTGGTATGTTAAACATATTATTCTTAAATAATTGAAACACTGAGAACACGCTTTAAAATTTTCCCGGAGATGGGACTGTTCAGCATTCATTTCTTTCTATCTAAAGACCATGCTGGAAAAATATGAAGAACGCTTTCTTCCAGATTTTTTCTTTTAATAAATATAGTATAATTTTTCCTGACTAAGAATATTGGCTACTGTATCTAGAGCCATAATAAATGCTGTCTATCACAGCGCTTTGACACAAGTTCAACTTTATTTATATATTAGCAATATTATAAAGAAAAAGTTAATTCCATAAGATCAGACTTCAAATCAGGGTGAAAAACATACGCATAACATTTTGTAAAAATGAAACATTTAATTAATCTATTCATAAAAAACTCCTATCGCAGTTTAATCATATATTATGAGAGAAATGATATTTGCAAAAACTGTTCCTTCTAACCGGCTGAAGAAAGAAACAGTGGCCATTTCTGTCCAGACTCACAAATAAAAGTAGGTGAAGTCCATGAATAGAACAAAGTAAAGAAATTATTTTTTTTCCTATTTGATCAACTTTAAGTATAAAATTGAACAAAAATAGATATCTTGGTTGAATATAAAAAAATTGTAGTTTTCTTATATTTTATAAATTTACTGTAGATTTTGTCACCTTATCTTTATTATTTGTATACAGCGTGAACTCCATGATCACTCCGAGTATATAACATCGAATTCGTTATGCAAATTCATACTGTAATGGGCTGGTGCCCTGTCTTCTTGCAACTATTAGGTTGGTGCGTATGAAATATCGGATTCTCTTTACATGGGGACGTTTTCCTCCCTGTTTTCGTTATACTTTTGTATTTGGCATAACCTCATTCATACTCGTATTGTCCATTGCCAGAGACTCATTTCAGCAAAATAGGTTTTCTCGAAGGTCTTCCCTTTTTTATTTCTTTTGAGTTTATTGCCGATATGAATTCTGCCGACATTCGCGTCATTTTCTTATATGAGTACAAACTTGGTAATAGTGCTGCAAAAGCTGCACGCAACATAAACCAAGCGTTTGGGGAGAATACGGTTATCGATCGGAAAGTGCAGCGTTGGTTCGAAAAATTTCGGACTGGCGATTTTTCACTGCAAAATGAGCCGCGCGGAAGACCCAAAACGTCTGTGAAGAATGATGACCTGAAGGCTCTAGTGGAAGCGGATCCAGCCGTATCCACGAGGGAACTTGCTATCAGGATGAAAGTTGACCATACAACGATATTGAGACACCTTTCTGAGATTGGCAAGGATAAGAAGATGGACAAGTGGGTACCGCACGCACTGACAGAGCGAAATAAGCTGGATCGGTTAAACGTATGCTCATCATTGCAGCATCCACCATATTCACCGGATCTCTCGCCGACCGATTTTCCTTTTTTCAAGCATTTAGAGCTGTTTTTAAGGGGCAAACACTATGAAAATGAAGACAGTCTAAAAAACTCGATATCAGAGTTTATTAATTCTAAAGACCAAAATTTTTTTAAGACAGGCATCTACGCTTTAAAATCTCGATGGGAGAAATGTATTGAAGCGAATGGAGCATACTTTGATTGAATAAACAGCTTTTGAAGAAAGATATGCAGTTTTATACAGTCACTTAAGAATCCGACATTTCATACGCACCAACCTAATACAT
>JAJQOW010001998.1:0-27507 GCA_037975125.1 Latrodectus hesperus | reverse complement strand
GTTCTTTCAAATTTCTGCATCATCTTGCAGGAGAGAGGATCCGCCCCCGCGAGGAAGAAGGACGTCTTCTCCCTACGCTCTTTCAACTCCCATTCAAAATAGTGTTTAAACACCGATTTAAACCGAATTTTTACACTTGTGTGTGTACAAAGGCTTAATCCATCTTGTGATAAAATTTGGTATCAATATCTTCAAAAACAACGGAGTTATAACCATTTTTGAAAATATTTAAAAAATTTTCCAACATGGCGTTCTCGCCACCCTAACAAAGTAGCCCATAGTAACCAACACCTTGCCCCCAGCAACGGAAGGCAGTGACTTGTGCTAAAACCACATAATCTCGGCGGCAATTTATTATTACATTAAATTTCAACTACAGGCCTGTCAACAACCCTTTGAACCACCTTTATGTAAATTTTTGTGCATTTTGGATTATATTTATCTTCATTATTCGACAATTAAAATCCAGAACTTCTGTTTATCTCAAGACTTTTTCCCTACATGCTGCACCTTAACAACATCATGAGTGGCTAATTAATTAGGTAAGTGCCCAGATGTCATTTTGTTTCGTTCCGCACGATGATTCTGCGCATTTTGATGCATGGTTTGTGTAAATGTGATAAGCGGGTCCGAAGTTATGATAATTTTAATAAATTTAAAAATTCCGTGTTTTTTTAACAATTTCTCTGAAAATTTTCTCTAGCTTTTTAATTACTAATTAATAACTTCGGCCCTGATTGTCCTATCTACTTCAAATAATTTTTCAACTGGAGTGGATACTATAATGTCTTTAAAAATGTATGAATTAAAATTCTAAGTGCAATAGTCAATTTTCTATACTTTTTTAAACTTTGTATTTGTTGATTAAATTTTGTGTATTTTCAAGTATTCTGATTGTCAACTTTATTTTAATACTACCAAAACTTTTGAAATTTTGATCAATCCACTCCAATCTTTTTATTTTTATTCGGAGCAGATCCTTGTGATTTAAAGTATGTCTTGTTTTTTAAAAAATAATCAATAGTTAATGAGTTTTGGATTAATTTGTGATATAAAAATTTGTTTTTCTTCTCAATTTTCTCCCTATGCTTCTTCATTCCTCCCCTATGTATAACCATTGATAACGTTTTTCTTCTAAGTCCCAAATTTAGTTTCGCGCCATGTCCCCCTGTTCAGCTTCAACTTAACCCTTTGGACACCAAATTCACTGCGCCTAATTAATCAAATTAATTTAATATTAATTAGCGATATTTCGGCTCCTAATTGTCGTAGCGACTTGGGACCACTTTCTAAGCTCTTAATTTTTTAATGTGCTTCTAACGAGCCTACTTAAAAATATAATTTTATTAATATCTTATTAACTTTTTTTCCCCTTTTTATTATTATTTTTTTTATTATAATTTTTTTTTAAATTTTATTTGTTTGTTTTATTTTATTTTCAATTCCACTACCTAAATCTTTTCCACTACCTACAACTTTTTAGTGTTAAAGTTCCAATTCCCCCTATCAAATTCTGTTTTTATTTATTTATTTAAATTTATTTTATTTTCATTTTTATTTTATTTTTTTTTATTTTTTTAAATTACTATTATTTTTTAATTATTATTATTATTATTATAAGTTTTTCAGTGTCTGTAATATAGGGCTTAAATTTTTCGTGTTCTTAATAAAAGCTTTTAAGGTTTTATTACCTACAGGACTTGTATATTTTTCACATTATTCCAAGGATTTTTTTTTTTTGTCAAGGATCTGCTTTTCGATTAGTGCATCGAATGCGCGGATTTTTGTGCGGGACGTGATGGTGATGGCATCTGGGTCACTTCTGCTTCATCACTGTAGAGAGAAAACCACAAAATTCCTCATTTTTACCTATATAACAATAAACACGACAAAAAGATGGAATCAGGAGCTAATTCTCATGTATCAACCCTAAGATTATCAAAATCCACGTCTAATTTAACCAACCTGGAACAAGGAAATCTATCAGTTGGCTCCATATTCGTAGCAGATTCTAACAGTTCCATTGATAAACATTCAAAAGTATTAATTCCAAGAGCAACAATGATTCTCTCAGAAAATGGTCACCCATCGTACCTCAAAATTCTTTCTTCCCTTCAGACTATAATTGACTCTAAATCAGGTAAAGGAAGAAAATGTTTCCTACCACAAAATGAAAGAACCGAAGCCCACAAGTTGCTCAAAAAACTTAAACTTTTTAACCCAACCCCAAATCTTACCTTACAAAACCAACTGTCAAGTGAAACTCAACAACTTAAACACTGTCAAGAAATTTTAAATAAAAAACTAGAGAACCTATCAGAACTACAAAATGCTCACCTTGAATCCTCAGCAAAAATATTAAAAATGATTAACATAAACTCCAATAAACTTACAGAAATCAAAACAAACTTATCAACTCCTCAACTCTCAAACCCATTAGACGATTCATCAACCGCACCTCCACTATACAGCGAAATCCTGCAAAAACCCCCAACAATCATTGTAAAGAAATCCCCCGAAACAGATATCCACCAAAAACTTCAATCAATTGATACAAATATACGCCCTAAAAAAGTTATTTATAGGCATAACTTTATAGAAATACAATGTAAAACACATCAGGATTCAACAACTATCAAAGAATTATTGGCCAAAGAAAATTTAGAAGCAAACCATAAAATTCCACCAAAATTAAGACTTATTCTATTAAATGTTCCAGAAGCCATATCAGAAAAAACAATAACAGAAGCAATCAATGAAGACCTCAATCTAAATAACTCAACATCCCCACTTAAAATAATCCAGACAAGGAAAACGCTAAGTAACCAGAATAGATGGAATTGGATCTTTGAACTCCCTCGATCCCTTGGCTACAAACTATTAGATAATAAAACAATATATCTTGGATTCAAAAGATTTAGAATAGATCAATTTTCCACTATTAAACGCTGCTACAATTGTCAGGGCCTGAACCACATTGCCAGGGACTGTAAAAATGCCACATTCTGTGGAAGATGTGCAGGAGAGCACACCACAAATCAATGCAAAGAAGAAGTAATGTTTTGTATTAATTGCCATCAAGAAAACAAAAATGGGAAAAACTATTCTACCAATCATGCAACCTATGACCCAAATTGTGCAACAATAAGAAATTTCTTAAACAAAAAAAATTTTAAACTATCAATAATATAAAAATGACCACTTCAATTAATCTTCCACCTTTCATCAACGAAATTCACAATCCAGAAATTGGTATTCTTCAAATTAATTTACAAAGAAGTCGATCAGCATTAGCACAATTCATACATCATTTCAATAGTAATAAACAAGACATCGCTTGCATACAGGAACCATATCTACAGCAAAATCAAATTAAAGGTTTACCTTTGTCTTGGAGAAAATATTATTCAACAGATGAAGCTCCCCGTGCAGCAATAATATCCAAAGCAAACATTAATCCAATAATCATTCATTCTCATAAAGACTTAATTGCAATACAAATAGACTCTCAAGCCACGTCCTTAATATTAATTTCTTTATATGCCTCTCCAGGTGAAGATCTAACATTAATTCTTGGAATCCTGAGAAATTTATTACTTCAATACAGATCAGCACGAATTTTAGTTTGTGGAGATTTTAATTCTCAAAATTTGCTTTGGGGATACCGTTCAAACAATCGCCGTGGTTTGATTTTAGAAGAATTTTTAAGCTGCAATTCCCTAAATCTGCTAAATACTTCTCCTAGCCCCCCAACTTTTACTGGACCAATGGGTATTGGCTGGCCGGATTTAACCCTATGCACAGACTCTCTGCTCCAAGTGATTCAGGACTGGACAGTGTGCGACGAGGAAACATGTTCAGACCATAACTACATAACATGTGTCATAGCTGAACCAATAATTACAACCTTTAATAAAAGATTTAAAACGTTAAATAATCAGAGAAAATTTCTAAAATCTGTAAAACCAATTCTAAAATCTTTAAATAAACAAATGATTAAAATTAAAAGCGTAGGAAACTTGGATGAATTCACCAACACATTTTTAAATAATGTTCATAGAGCAGCAGAAGCAACATTTAAGCAAAGAACTGCAAACAAAAAAGTTGACATACACTGGTGGACACCAGAACTAAAGGAATTAAAGAGCAAAACAAGGGCACTTAGAAGAAGACTTAAAGCATCTACTTCAGAAACAGAAAAAATTTCATGGTTACAAAAATTTAAACATCAACAAGCAACTTATAAAAGAGCAATTTTGAAAGCAAAATTAACTAGTTGGGCAAAATTTTGTACAAACAATAACAAAGAATTCGGCATATTGCAAAAAATAGCAACTGGCAAAGTATTTTCTCCGACTCAGTTTGTCGCACTCCAAAACTCAACAAATGAAGATATAAAATCAATCTTAAAAGAGCTCATGGAAGCTAATTTTCCCAGAGATAACCAAGAAGAGGACACTCAATACCATACAACAGTTAGGTCAACTCCACTAATCCTTTCAAGTCCAAATGATCCACTTTTCACACAAGGAGAAGTTAGTTTAATAATTAAAAACCTTAAAAATTCTAAGGCCCCTGGTATCGATGGATTAGACAACATAATAGTTAAGCTGGTCCATAGAGCCAATAGCAAATTCTTGCTTAACTATTTTAATAAATGTCTACAATTAAATTACTTCCCAAAAGCATTTAAGAAAGGTCAAGTGATCTTCTTCAGTAAAAAGCAAAAAGACCCAAAGTTGGCCACTTCCTACCGCCCAATATGTCTTCTGCCTTCATTTGGGAAAGTTCTGGAAAGACTCATAATAGACCGCCTGAAGCATGCCTTATTCAAAAATAATTTTTTACATAACAGCCAATATGGCTTCAGAGCACAAAGATCAACAGACCATGCTCTATCTGCAGTAATGGATTGCATAAATAAAAATAAGGAAAACAACAGATATACAGCTCTCATTAGCTTGGACATCCAGAAAGCATTCGACTCTCTGTGGTGGCCAGGTCTAAAATTAGCACTTACAAAATGTAACGCCCCGAAAAATGTATCCCAGTGCATTTTTAGCTTCTTAAGAGATAGAGAATTAATAGCCATAGGTGACTCTGGCTTAGTACAAATGGAACATAATAGAGGCTGCCCACAGGGCTCCGTAGGAGGGCCTATATTGTGGAACATATATTTCAATTCACTCTTATCCGCTCCTTGGCCAGAACACACAGAGATTATAGCATTTGCTGATGATACAATGCTAGTAGTTGGAGGTGCAACAAAAGCAGAACTAAAACATAATTGTAACAAATCTTTATTCCAATTCTCAAATTCCTGCAAAGATCTAAAGTTAACAATTTCAACAGCAAAATCAACAGTAATGATTCTTGGTAAGAAAAATAAAAGTCTAAAATCCAATCCAAAAATTACCTTAAATAATGAGAGTCTAAGGCATACAAAATGCTTGGTTTACTTAGGAATTCATCTAGATTCAAAGCTTTCTTTCCTACCACATCTTCGCTACATCAAAACAAAAATAATACCAATAGCCCAAAGACTACGTGGAATGATCAGCCAGAACTGGGGTATAAAAGGAAAAATTTCTAAAGTAATATATTTAACCATTATCGAAAAAATAGTAATGTATGGATGCTCAACTTGGGCAAATCATATGACAGCTAGGAAAGAAAAATTATTAAATAATATTCAACGATTTTTCCTGCTACTGATAACAAGAGCATTTAAGACAACTTCTAGCATAGCTCTAAATACTATATCAGGCATTCCACCCTTACCATTAACAATCGAAGCTGCTACCCTAAAAACGAAAATCTTGCTGCTTAAAAAATCAATACAAATAGATGGTACTCACTACAACCCGAAAGATTTTGAAGATCCAGCCCACAAAGATTCTATCCATCCCTTCCATAGATTTAGAAACATAACAGTATACAACCTTCCTGAAGAATTCCTAAGATTATGTAAAACTCCAAAGTTTATACCAACAGCCATAAATCTATATACAGATGGATCAAGACATGACGAGGAAACAGGAGCAGCATTCGTGGTCACACAAAAAGACCAAAAAGTTTTCACCCAACAATTTAAACTAAATACTTATAACTCTGTGTTTCAAGCTGAGGCATTAGCGGTCAGGGAAGCGGTAAAACACGTAATTACCAATAAATTAGCCCCGACAACAATATGGACTGACAGCCAGTCAGTTCTCCTATCATTGCTCAACCCAGTGCACAAATCACAACTCATCCGTGATATCCAGGAGTGTCTTTACACAAACACACCATGCAGAATCCAATTAAGCTGGATTAAAGCACACATGGGCAATTGGGGGAACGAATTGGCGGACAAAGAAGCAAAAGAAGCTGCTACCAATGAGGAAGTGTCAATCATTAATCTGCCGAAACCAAGCTCCTTCCTAAAACTTCTCCTATATAAAAGAACCATCAGAAGATGGCAAAGAACATGGGACACATCGCAAAATGGTAGGTTCACCCACCATTTACTTCCAACAGTCTCCACAGAGTTCCTCATCTCAAACCCTTTTATTAACTATCTAATAACGAATCATGGACCCTTCCCTGAATACTTCGCAAGATTTGGCAAATCCAATTCGAACTTCTGCAAATGTGGTGATTTTGGAACTGCCCTTCACTACATAGTGAAATGTCCATCTACAAAGTCCCTCCACATAAAAAGGCACCATAGTCAAACAGATCTTCAATTTGTGAAATTTTGTCTAAAGGACGGTTTTAGACGAAAAAAATAATTCAAATAATCAAATTCTTAATAGAACAGGGACTCACACTATGCCGTGACCCTGTACACTCATCAACAATGGCAGATGATGAACTTTATTCATCATCAAATTCATCAGATGAACAATAATGCTTTCATTTCCTTATCTTAATATTTGTTTATATCTAATGATGTTCATAATAGTGTAATTATTTTAACTGTTAAAACTAATGCTTTAAGTAATATGTAACATTAATGTCTTGTCAATTCATGCATAATTTTAAAGGAAATAATGAACACGAGTACTTTATACCAATTATTAGTGCTCCATAACATCATGACTTCATATGTTAATTGAGTCAAATGTATATAAAAAAAATTTTTAAACCTTGTAATTAGTGCCATGTAAGCTTGCATAATAATTCTATATAATTATACTTTCATTTAATTTTGTATATATAACATATTGTTCATAATAGTATAGTTACTTTGTTAGAGTAATATTTAATACTTCAAGAATTATGATACATTAATGTTTTGTCAATTCATGTAAATTATTATTAATTTAAGATTGTATAACTCCTTAATTACTTTTTCTGTAATTACTCCTCGTTTTTCTTAATATAATATTTTCACTAATTTTTATAACTAGTTTCAATCATGTAACTGAACTGTGATGCAGACACCTACTGTGCTAGGATGTCTGTAGGCTTTCAAGTCCTACCAATGGGACTATAATTTTAAATAAACCAAAGGCTGGGTCGTAAGTGGGCCCCCGTAAATGTTACGGAAGGCTCTCGGAGATGGTGGGGCATAACCCGATAACCAGTTGGTAAAGTCCGGGGTCCTGCCACTTCGCTATGCTATGCTATGCATCATCTTGCATAACACACATGGAGACATTGGACCTCTTCGTATCTGCATCATACGGCGAAATTCTTTTACAGCTGCAACGGAGTTCTGCAGGTTCTGGTAGAACAATTTTACAAGTAGCGCTTTTTCTTGCAAAGAAGGCATGGTGTGCACAGAAGTAACACTAATGCTCGTTCAGAATCCGCCTTCTTTTTACCCAAAGATAATGCTAATAGGCATGCGCTGTAAAGCAAATGACTTTTCATCTTTTCAGTATATGCAAATAAATACCATTAATATTAGAGCGCCATATATCAGCAAAATTTTGTATTATTATTTTTTTAATAAATGTCAAACGCATTATTTGAATTATCTGTAGTTCAAATTTTATCTCATTTGGGCAAATAGAACGTATTCTACAGCCCTCTGAAGTGGGAAACTTATTTCTTGCTAACCCTATATATATATATATATATATATATATATATATATATATATATATATATATCACAAAAATAAGTTAAGTATTTCATTTTACTTCCGCGATTTTTAAGTCCGATATCGAAATTTCGACGATAGCATTTGAGAATCTCAAATGCTGCTAATTTATAAATTAATTAAAAAGTAATTGCTTGTTAATTTGAATTCAATACTTTCATTAAATTTTATATTTTGTTTTTTATAATTTATTAATTATTTGCTTTTTATAGCTAATTTCTATTAATTTATATTTTAAATCTCACTGCATTTTTATTGTCATTGATTCTCTTATATATTTATATGTATTACATTTATTATTCTTGAATATACTAATTAATTATATCATATGATTCATGCATATACGCTGATATCACACAATAATATCTTTTTAAAATATATTAAATGAAGACAACAAATGTAAAATAGTGAAGAAATACTTAATAAATTCAGTACAATTAACATAAAAAATTTTAAGTACTTTATTCTTGTGAATGTACATTTTTACTAAATTATGTTTTTAGTTCTACGGAAAAATTAAGAAATGCCTTACTCCACACAAAATTCAAGTCATTAGTGATTATATAATCAGTAGATAGTATTCTAGATTTGTTTGTCTTTTAACAGTCATTTTTGCATTCGAGGGCTGATTAGATCGGAACTTACGTTTTAAAAGGAATTTCAAACCATAAGAGACATCGATAACCAAGGTGGGATTCAAACCCGCGAACTGTTAAACTGAAAGCAAGAGAGCTAACCATTCGGCTGCCAGCTCAGCAAATAATTCTAGCTAGTAAATTTATATTGTTAATGTATACATATGTGTATATAAAGAAGATAGACATTTATGTAAATATGTAAGAGTGGTATATAAATAAATGTACAGATTTGTAATTAGTAAATGTTTAATATATAAATTCTATTCTTAGATAATTATCTACGTAGACATTCGATTAGGACCTTTCACCACTACAAGGGGCGAAAGTGACGTCAATTTATATAGCGAAGCACACAGTGGGTGTGAAATTGCCGTCATGAAAGTAGGTGGACCTTCATAAATTAAAAGCATGTAACACAAGTAGAAGATTCCCTAGAAATATCATTTCACATGGAAGACATTGTGACCGCGATAAACTTTACGCGCTCCAGTCACCTTCAGAGAACACGGTGAATTCTCGGTTGCGTTGGAATTCGAATTTACTACTTTCAGATAAGGTCAATGCACGCCTTAACTGACTAAGCCACCACTTATATATTTTATAGGTATATATATTTTATATATACCTTTGTCTTGAATATATTCAATTTATGTTAAAAATTGTGCGATATTTCAAAACACGTATTTATCTACGTGAACCTAAAAAATCTTACAATTTTCTGTTTATATAAACTAATAATTACTGTGCTTACATAATTTTGTGAGCACGTTTGCGATATTTTTTATTTCAGTAATTTAGATTTTAGATGTACAAAAACTAAAATTTCGTACGTAGTTCAGGATACATAACTTTATTGTAACACTTTTAATATTCTTAAGAGCTGTTATATATAAAATTTAAAACGAAGAGATATTTAAGCATTCAGGATATATTAGAAAACGTTATTTGTAGGTTGTTGTCTTTCATAAATTAAATTAATTCACACAATGGTGAAAAATGTTTTCCATGTATATAACTTATTTTTACTAGAAAAAACCTGCTAAATGTTAATAATTTTTACTTTCCTTAAAATTGTTCTAAGTATAATTATAAAATTCATTTTTGTAATTCATGGAACAATATATTCATAATTCATGGAACAATATATATATACAAGCTGACCCAGCCACGCGTTGCAGTGGCTGAGTTTTTAAAATACACTGAATCAATTTTTTACTAATTCTTGGGTTCAATCAAATTAATATTTTCTAAGAAAATTTAGAATAGGTTCATTCATAGGAGATTAAAAATAAAACGTTTCACCAAAATTTAATAGTAATAGGTAAAGTATCGAAATTTTGAAATTAAGCACAAATCAACATATACTTTCTGAATTTACATTTTATTCATCTTATATTAAATTATAGTTTGTAATCAGTGACTTACTTATAAAATATACTATATAAATTAAAGACATCGAAAAATAAATTGTTATAAATGAGGTAGATAACATTGACATCGAACTATTATTATTTTAATTTTAAATTATATTAAAACTAAAAATTTTTTCCGCGGCATTATACTGAAATACAAAAAATTAAAAGAATTTATCATTTGAATAAATAAATTAGATCAAAATGTTCTACTGAATAAATTAATAATTATCAAATTATAAAATAAAAAATAATAAAAGGCTATCAAGAAATACTTACATATTATCGAGGTGGTATGAAAATTAGTAGAGAAAAACAGTAATAAATAAAATTTTATTTTACTATTTATAATATTAAAAATATTCAAACTGAATACTGCACAATAATAACACAATACAAAGTATAATTATGAAAATGATTCACGAAAAATTGTTATAGTATCATTATACATCATGAAAATATATGTAAATTCTATATTTAACCACGCGCTTGCGCGCGCACGATAATTTTCTCGAAGATGGTATAATCTAGAAAAATAAACACGTCGCCATCTGCCGAATACCTGTGCAACTTAGATGCTAAACCGCCATCTATTAGGAACTTACAGAACTTACCAAAAAAATAAAAAAATTTAGGGTTGTACTACCCCTAACATTTAGGGGGATGAAAAATAGATATTGGCCGATTCTCATAGATACCGGATAAGCACAAAAAATTTCATCAAAATCGGTCAAGCCGTTTCGGAGGAGTATGGCAACGAAAACTGTGACACGAGAATTTTATATATTAGATGATAGTTTAGAAAAGGAAAGTTAAAGATTGATCTTTATCAACATATAACACATTTCTAATTAGTTTGGAACGTTTAACTGAGAAACGTATGCCATCAGTAATCCAATTTCAAGGATTGCAAAATGATTTTTATCTGCAAATTAAGAGAGCTCCAGTGGCTCAGTAGCTTAAGGCCGCTTCCCGTCGTAAACTCAGCAAAGTGAACCATCATTTGCAGGGGGGCAGTGGTTGGGAGGGTGACAACGGTGTACTCTCCTTCACTGGATTGCTGGAGCTCCGTGGGTTGGGGACGTGTCCACGTTAATATGTGACGTCCAAGGTCCTTCCGCTGGTGTGGCGTGGATGTGGAGACCAGGATGCCAGCTCAGATGTGGCCTCATCCCCTAACCATGGTTCAAAATGACGAGGCACCTTAAAAAGAGCAACGTCGTACTTTCACCTTCGTGGTGCTCTGATCCAAACGAAAGACACTTTCTATTGACTTAATTCGCACTGCCAAAGGCATATCGAACTTGGCTTGTCCAAGTGTCATAAGCATCAGCAACAACATATTCAAGTTGCTGCAGACTTATTTCCGATTTAACTTTTGAACTGCTTTGAATTAAAACACCGTGTGGTTGTTTCTAAGTTTTCCAACTTTGATTCTCTATTAAACACGAAGATATAAAACTGAATTTTTATTTTAATTTAAATCAATAAGAAAATATTAAAAAAGATTCTATATAACTTTTATGCCTCTAAATTATATCCATCTCTTTTTGCTTTGATACCATCCATTTCTTTTGCATTGCATTTTCTTTGATCTAAAAAAATTCAACTCTTCGAAACACGTTTTTCCGCATTTTTTTCATCCCGAGACGTTTACAGAAGCAAAACCGAAACTTTTAAAAGCTAAGTGGCTTTCTATGTAATGATGACAGTCTCATTGAAGACATAAGCACCTAATCCACTCCACCGTTCTTCGACACTTTCACCTGTTACTTTTGGACTCATTTATTTTTGTTACCCGCTCCCCAGGAAAGGGAATTCCATTCCCGCTGAAAGGGGATCATTGCTTAATCCCCTGTCACTTAATCTCTCAAAGGCGTACTTTTCGGGAAATAAAATCGTAAGCGATTCTCCGGGAATTGTCAGTCGATGTTTGCTTTCGTACTTTAATTCGACCTACGCCCTTGTCCCAGGACTGATATTTTTAGAATGTATTTTTGAAAAGTTTTCTTTTTATAAAAGTAAACTGTACTTCCTTTTTTGATAAATTAAATAACAGATAATTTAAGCATTAATATAGTAATTGACTGTAGTTTTTCTCTCAGAACGAGTACTTTTGCACACGATGGCTTGTTTTAACTGGAAATTATACACAATTTATATAGTACTCACTGTATATCGTATCACTCACTTTATATGTTGTTGTTGCATGCCCCCAAAGGCCAGCAGTGCTAGACCAGGTCCATGACGTTGTACACTCTACAATAATCCAAAACCAGAAGAGGTCGTCAACCAAGTCCTGCCTGGAGAGCCCCAGGCACTCAAAAATATGTTCAGACGAGGCCTGCTCGGTAGAGCAGCTGGTACAGGTTTCAAAGGTTCGGGAACCCTTAGAAAATTTTAGGGTCTTAAGATGTCCACTTCGAAATCGGGCGAGAATAGTTTGTTCCTGACGACTTAAATCATTGGTGAGGGAGCCTCCGAGACGGGAACTTTGGTACCAGTAATGTACCGGAGGGACAATCCAAGTCATCTTGTTCTTAATTTTTTCTCTGGAGTGAATCTCCGTGAAAGTGAGAGGAGCTAAATTTACGGAGGCTTCGCCAGCACCAGTTTTCGCCAGAGCATCCGCAATTTCATTTCCCTCAACATCTTATAAAATTTATGCGCCCAACGTGGGGCTCGAACCCACGACACCGAGATTAAGAGTCTCGTGCTCTACTGACTGAGCTAGCCGGACTACTCTCACTTTATATAGTATTTTATACCTCTGACTTTACACAGTACTTCATACCTCTCACTTTACATAGTACTTTGTATATCTCACATTATATAGTACTTTATATTTCTCACTTTATATAGTATTTGCAGATGGCACTGCAATAATATGTGATGTGCATAATGGCTGCAATGCTGATGAGTTGCATACCTCGCAAACGCGTGATATAAATCTGCAAGGAAAAACCGAAATGTGTTTTATAGAGAGATTGAAGATCTTATAGAAATTCCCTGAAACAATTATGGATTCCGCCTTTTATATTCAAAAATGCTGTCTTGTTATCAGATTCAAGAGTAGATAGTTAATCCATGGGCTCTCAGCACGCTTCTAGTTCAGAAGAGTTGTTCTACTGACGGAAATATATCCGATGTAGTCCCGCAGTAAAATAAGAAAACTCCACTACAATGATTTCTATAACACCCTTGGAAACGAACAAACGGACTCCCACGCACGAAAAAGCGCAACGCTTGAACAATCTAAATATTCAAATATGCCATACAACACCATAAAACTAAACATAAAGCAATCTGGCATTCATTAAAAATAGTAGGAGAAATTAAGTTGAATCAATGAAAAATTGACGACTTCGCTTGTTTACCAGATTATCCAAAACGTAATGCAGTGGCCTGTTTTAATAACTTCCTGGTCATGATTGTCTAGGAGACTATCTTCACCGGAACGGAATTTTTGCCTAACTTCTTTGTGTACTGTGTGATCTAAGAAAAAAATATGAACCGAGCTCATCTTTGTCACTGTAGGGCACTGATTGGCTAGGACTCGGATACTGGCATGCCAGAGACTATCTAAGGTAATAAAATAGGTGGAGAGAAGCAAGAAATGCATAAAAAGTTTAAAACTAAAAACAAAGATATCTGTTAGATAAATTATACACACAAATAAAGCTGCACTATTATGTTTACTTAGATTAGAATTTTCCTAATATGTTTTAAAATTATTAACTTAAAACATATTTCTATTTAAAACAAATGCTATTTTTAATGTCATGCTATTTTTAAAACGTGAATCTGTAAATAATACTCTGCTTGTCGAATTTATTCATCTGAAAACATACTAATCACGTAATAAAATAAGAAATGTGATGAATTATAAATGTAATAATTAAATATATTAACATAAATGAAAAAAGATTAATAAAAACTAGCTAATTAAAATCTTCTAAAAAACTACTTATTTCCTTTCATCTTAAATAAAAAAAATTCAAAAATTTGGAATATTTATTCAAGAACAACTAAATAAATGAATTATTCAATCATTCTTCATTTTTGTAAGTCGTTGACCTATAATAACGATTATTTCTTTCGCCGAAACTTGATTGATAATTCAAGAACCATTAACTTCAACAAGTAAATTCAGATCGAATATTTGTTCTTTGAGATGTTTCTTTCTGTATCAAATCATTTATTCACAGTAAATAACTTAACCTGCGAACTTCTTTTTACGTGTAATCTGGAATGATTACTTTTGGCACTTTTAGAAAGGAATAAAGAGTCACGATACGGTTATAAGAAGGCGTATCGTGACGCTGTTTGCATATCAATCAGTGGAGTATTCAGAAAACATTGAATTGAAACATTAAAATTGAATTGAAACATTAAAATTGATTTTATTCTAGCATGAAAAAAAAAACGAATTTCCTTTCAGGAATATTTGTGGTTTTTTTTTCTCCAATAGAGTGTTAAACGATATTGATAGCCTCTTTTTAGTCTTTTTCCTGAAAATGATATAGTTGATTTAATTATTAATGAATTGGAATCAATAAAATTATTTACCTAATAAAATTTTATTCATTTATCTATCTTATTAACTATTTAATTATTAATGAATGTTTAATTGTTTCATTGATGATCTTTGAATAAATATATTAAATTGTACATTATAATTTTTGATAAGTTGAGTAATGTAAACAAAATGAATTATGAAGCAAGTGAAATATCTCATATCATATACTGAGTTAATAAACTTAAAAAATAGTTCAGAATTTAATTCTTGTTAGAATTATTATATCAAGATTAAAGTCAATCAAGTTGAAATGAAACATATTGACATTTACACTCCATTATATTGTTTGTATGGAGTGGAATAAATGATAAGCAATCCTCTTTATTATTCTATTGATAAATAGTGAAATTCATATTTATATACTTCTAAAAATTTATTAGATTATTTTTGTATTCATTTTAGTTAGTTTTTACATTTAGTTAGTCTTTCATAAGAATTCATATTTTGATAAAAGTAAATTAATAAGTTTGAGTAATAATAATATCACTGATTATAAATTATTTTTTGGCATTTTCATATAAAATTATATATTATCTAGACACATATGTAATCTAATAATTCTTTTGATGTTTACGATTTTACAATTATATATGTGAGTTTAAAAATGATTTGTTTTTTAATTGCATATACATATATATATATAAACAAATCATTTTTATTCATAAATATATACATTAATAAACGGTCCGTTGTAATGTTATAGAATATTGCGTTTTTTACAATTATTTTTGTTTGTTGTTTACATATAAGAAAGGATTTATATTATATATAAACAACATATATATATATATATATATATATATATATATATGAACACTATAATTGATTGATTTCCGAAAGTTTAACGACACATCATTTTGCCTAGGACAGACTACGCCAAACACATTTTAATAAAATTTAGTACATAATTATGTAATGTAAGATCTTATCAAATGAATAATGTTAAAAACAAAATCACTGAGCACAATGTGGAAATATAACAGACAATAATTCGTTTTTGAACCTATTTCATTTCCATTATCTATTCCTACAGAGTGAGGTTACTGTCGCACGTAAAAACGGCCCATAAAATAAGTGTATAAAAAAATTGTAATTTATTGAATATGATTACTTCCTTTCACTGTTGGTGCTGAAAGAAACTTACGCCCCACCCCTGATCACATAGGCAAGCATGCTTGAGATATGTATTCTTGTCAGCTCTTGTATTTTGATGACATCCTGGATCCTGATCACGGGTTCTTCAATCGTGCTTGGATTTGTTCCGCATACTCTTCCCTTTAACACTTTCCACATGTACAAATCACAAGTAGAGAGGACAAATGAAGGAGACCAAAAGTCTTGTCTGATTATTTTCTCTTGTGATTCCTCATACACAGGGGGCAATTATGATGTGATCTATGGTATGATGCAACTCCCTGTTGAAAGCAAAATAACTGAAGCTTCTCTTCTGGAAAATGTTTAAAAAACTCCTCTAAGATTCCCAAATAGAATTCCTTGTTCATTGACGTCCCAAATTACATGTGTTCCACTCACATTGGTTTTTCTATTCAAAAACGTAATGCACAAATATAAATAAATAAATGTAAAAAAATGTAATATTTTTTAACATTAGGTCAAGCAGCTTTTACTTGCCATATTTTATAAAATGTCTCAATACACTTGTTCAAATATATTTCAAAGTTAGTGTTTTTTAAATTACTAAAGTAAATTTAACTTCATGGATGCTGATGGAGAACCTCTCTATAGATATCGACACCTCTAGAATGAAAATTTACCTTTTTAGTTTGAAATTAAAGGAATTATTTTAATATATAGGAGAAAGAGTCCATAAACACAAACTTAATTTTATATCAACGTCATCTTCTGTTATTCTGATAATATAGGTATTTATTTAATTTATACTCATGTATTTTATTTACTACATTAGTAATTATTCTATATTAAATCCAATATAATATTAAATTTTTTCCTTTGATTAATTTTTTTTCGAGCTTGTGTTTTACCTTTATTCAATGATGAATAAAAAATGCTTCAAGCAGTTATCATCACTTTATCATTTTTAATAAATAAACTTTACCCTTTGAACAACTTTATGCATCCATGAAATCACAATTAATATGTCCTATTATTACAGTATTTCTAATATAGTGCTATTCAATAAATTAATTAATGCAACTAAAGAAAAAAGAAGAGAGGGAAGTAAAACTAAATTTCTGAATCTAATAGCATTGACACCAGAATACTAAAGTATTTTTCATACAAACGTTTCATAATACTTTAATCTATGTACTACAATGATTAAAATGCTTTATTCAAAAAAATCTTATTCATTTTCTTTATTCTCTGTAGCAGTTCCCTTATCAGAGACTATTGGTGAGAAATTCCCTCAGCATTTATGGTGCATTCACGCTGATACGTGGAAGTGAATGGATCTCCAGAGAACGATCTCCCATCTAATCCCATCTGATGAGGTTAAGCCGTCTTAAGGGATCAATCGTGATTTCGACAGAATAAATATCTGCCAGACCATTCATCGCATTTATTAGCTAAATGGAAGGAATTATGTAGTTTCGTCCATTCTATTCCCCCTTACACTTTTCGAAAGCATTTATACTGTTGCCAACTGCATATCTCAAATTAATAATAATATAATAAAGCAAAATTCGATGACAGGATAATAAGCTACAGAATGTATGTCAAATAAGAAAACTGTAAAGTAATTAAGTCTGAACGATAAATAATGTTTTGGGAATTTTGTACTCAATTATAAATCATTTTTTATGAAACGGTATTTCTCCTTTAAATAATTTTTAGTTGCATTTCAGAATTATAAAAATTACAAACTTGATTACAAAATAATGAAGAGAATTAGTTATTGTGTGCCTAAAATGGATAATTTTAAAGAACAAAATCAATAAGAAACGTACCTACAAGAAAGATGTGTTCTGTGGTAGATAACATTTGAAATTATGTAGCTGCATCATTTTGGCTAAATCTTGGTACGGGATAGTTTATTTATTTCATTACATATATTCAGACTTGTATGCTTGATTCTTGAGATCCGCTTGTAAGTCTTCGTCGATATTAGGACAAATAGCACAATGACAGATGTACAACCACAGAAGAATAACGAAGAAAACACCCAGGGCCACGGTTGGTATCGAACCCACACTCCTACGCTCTCAAGCGATTAGCAGTGATGCCTTTGACCACTCAGCCACGGAGCGCCCTACGGGATAGCTTTGAGTAAATACACTTTCCTTATTTGTCTTGGTTGATACCTAATGATGCATTAATAGTAGAATTCAGTCATACTGACGTCAATTTTACAATATTTAAAAACTAGAAAGTCACTAAAAAATTGTACTGACTGTGAAACAATGTTCGTTAAAAACTGCGACGGCACCCTTCAATCATTATAATTTACCTTAAATATTACAAAATTTGATATATATATATATATATATATATATATATATATATATATATATATATATATATATATATATATATATATATATATATATATATATATATATACATATATATATATATATATATATATATATATATATATATATATATATATATATATATATATATATATATATATTGCTGCCATCTGTTATAATTATAAATTTCCAAAATTTTGTAACATTGCAAAATTTAATATCATTTATTGATATTTGAAAATATAAATTCTATATAATGTCTTATAAAAATATATAACTGCTTAAAAGACTTAGACTTATTTAATTTACAAAATATTTTTAACACTTTAAGCTTTTAACTTTTCTTTGAAAAATTAAAATCTTAGAACAGATTAATATTTATTTTTCTGCTTTTAACAAATTTAAGATAAAACGAAAGAATATTTTCGCATTTCAAGACTTATTTAATGCAATGAGAATCAATTTAATTATAACTCGAATGATTGCTTTCATTAGATTTTTATAAAATGTTTCATTTTATAAATTCGTAAGATTTGAATTTCCCGTTACTGTATAAAAGATAGTGATCCAAATTATAAGTTTAATATGGCATTAAAAAACCGTAAGTGAAAAATTACTGTCTTCCCACACATACACAATTTTATTTAATATAATATTCACAAGAAAAGCTTTCACTCCCCCACAGAGCAGGTTTGGATCGAAGTCTGTTTCTTCCTTTTCTTCCACGTCTCCTCCACAAAATAACCCCAGATTGAATGAACAGATATGTTAACATCCAGTGATGAAAAATTTCGTTTTGGGAATTTAATGTGCCGTTATTTTAGGGCAATCTTAAACTATGTATAATACTTGAATAGGAATATATTGAAAAATATTTTTGCGACTTTAGTAGAAAACATTACATTTCAGAGAACTCTTATTTTTATTTTTTGTTAGTTAGTTTAAAAATTTTCAGAAATATAGAAGTCAAATTATTTTATCTCTGCAATTAAGATAAATATGAGGTTATTTTACATTTTACGTAACATATTAATAATCCATTTTAAAAATTGTAATGCCGTTTCAACACAATATTCTAGTGAAATATGCTAGGGAGTTTTAAATATATTATCGACTTTTGCTACAATAATGCTATTAATCAAGTAAAGCCGATAATAATTGTTTTAGTTTTATAGCCTAGAATATCAAAAAACAATTATTAATCACTAAAACATTACATAATTTTAACATAAAATTTCAACAAAATTTTAGTTGATCCGAGTACAGAAAATGAAAAAAAATATCTACCACTAAAAAATTACTTGATTAGAGCAAAAATTATCAAAGAAAAATTTAGGTGAGAGTATAGAATATTACAAAAAAATTTTTAATCATTAAAAACTTACTTGATTAGAGCATAAATTATCAAAGAAAAATTTAGTTGAGAGTATAGAATATCACAAAAAAATTTTAATCATTAAAAACTTACTTGATTAGAGCATAAATTATCAAAGAAAAATTTAGTTGAGAGTATAGAATACCCCAAAAAAATTTTAATCATTAAAAACTTACTTGATTAGAGCATAAATTATCAAAGAAAAATTTAGTTGAGAGTATAGAATATCACAAAAAATTTTTAATCATTAAAAACTTACTTGATTAGAGCATAAATTATCAAAGAAAAATTTAGTTGAGAGTATAGAATATCACAAAAACATTTTAATCATTAAAAACTTACTTGATTAGAGCATAAATTATCAAAGAAAAATTTAGTTGATCAGTATAGAATATCAAAAAAAAATTCTTAATCATTAAAAATTACTTGATTAGAGCATAAAATGTAATAAAAAATTAACTTGATTAGAGTATAGAATATGAAAAAAATTTTCGAAGATTTTTAAAAAATATTAATTTTTTTTAAAAAAAAAAACTTATCTTATGTGAATATCATATTTAATTGTAGACTTTTTGAATTAATTTTTAGTTTCGCAAGAATTTAATTTTTATAGCTATTTTTATAAAAATGCAAAGTAAATAAAATATAATTTTATATAAATTTTGCTGTTTAACATACATTAAACTACATCGGAAGAACCGAGAAAGATTTAACACTCATATAGTTTAATAAATAGCTGGATTCTTTCACTGAAATACTGCGTAAAGAAAAAGAAATGGTAAAACAAAAGTGAAAGAAAATCAAAGGAAAGAGAAAACTAAAAACAAAATAATGTAAATTATATTTTGTTTTTAAATTTTGCTTATAGCAAATTACAAAATACTATAAATAAAATGTAAATCTTATTTAAAGTAATTTGTATGTAAATTAATTGTTTAAATGCAATATTTCTTCATATATTGAATAATTCAATTGCATTATTCAATATATGCAGAATATTGAATAATGCAATTATTCAATATTCTGCAATATTGCTTAAATTAATATTTTGTTTAACATTCAAATCAAAGAATCAATCAAAAACTAATAATTATTAGCAACAATGGGCACACGTGCAAATTCTAATTAACAGCCTTTTAATGCATTTTTAATGAAGAATGTTCTAAATTTATATTCAATATTTTGTTGATCTCTACTTTTAAAACATTTTGGCTTATTAATTATTCTCAAAATTAATGTTTCAAAACATATGCCCCAATTTATAAACGTCAATGCAAAATCCAATTAAGATAATAATTCCAAAAAAAAAAAAAGACAACGATTAAAATCGGCTTTAATATTGAAATTATTCTATTCACCAGTCAAAGGTTAATCCCACAAATTATTTTAATAGGAAGTCCTCACTATAAACATAACCACGGACACGTGTTGGCAGAACTGTGGATAAAATAACGCACGATTCACTCCAACTCAACTATTCAAGTCTCTCAGATTTGTGTTGGCTGCAAGCAAAGTGGAGTCAGATGTGGAGCAGAGGAAAACTGTCATTTTTAATTCCTCATTAGCAGTTAATGAAATTCCAACCGTAACCTCGTTCAATTCTGTGGTAGCGATGTTAGTTGCCCATCAATATTCAAAAGCTGTCGCCGATAGAGTGTGGGATTCGCACACTCTCCCACCTGGCTGTGCCTTCCTGCAGAATACTCAATTTATATGAATGTATGAACTGTGATTCACTAAATGATTGAAAATCGGCAATCAGCTGATTCAGAATCAAATGTGTGTGTGGAACGGGGGAGAGTTTCCCGGGTTGGACCCATCCTCTCCCATGGGATAGCTTCTCCCCACCATCATGTTGTCTGCAAATGTCATCATTCTGCGGAGTTATTGTGGAACAATCTATAATTACGAGAGTTGTGGAATCATGTATGCAGTAGAGAAGAATTATCAGTATATTAACCAAAGCTTGTCAAACAAAATAATTGAGAGCGATTTTATTTAAATCATGGATTTTGCATTAGTTTCCTAAAAGACGTCATGTTCATGACAGATGCAAAATTTGTATTTTCTCCAGATATAATTGTAAGATATATTATTTAGCCTTACTAATGCCTAAAATTTCCTTTTTAACAGTAATATTTTATTCAGAAATACACAAATAATGTCCTAAGGACATTCATTTAGAATGTAATTATTTGAAATAGGAACTCTTATGTGCAATAAAAATATAAAGCAATTAGTTATAAAATTTAACAGTCCTCATAAATGACAATGAAAAGATAACTGTTCATATTTAAAAGAATATGAGATGAGAGTTAAAGTATAAGAATTAATATATACATTTAATAGTTTTTAGTTTAATTTATTTAAAAATATCATTTTTGAAATATTCATTTTAAGAAATAAATTCATGGAATAAACATAGACGTTTTCTTTTTTTACTTTTATAAATTTTTTTCTCAAATATTCTTTTTATTATTGTTCGATAATATTATATAAGATTTATTTTAGGCTTTTCAAAGAACATTTTTATTCATATTTTTTTTAGTAAAACTAACTTCAAAGAACCATGGTGGGGAAATGCTTCGTTTACGCGGCTGAGAGGTAATGGGGCTCGATTCTTGACACACTCGAAGATTGTAGTGATAGAAAGGTCTCTGCACACAAAAAGTTCCATGGATTTTAATTACTTTACTAAGCATTTTTCATGTTAAGCATAATATTAGATCACCAAATGAAATATAAACGCATTATTTTTTATAACTGCAACTAGTGTAGTATGATACGCTTCAAAGTACAATTGCTTTTTCAAAAGCACATATGGAAAAATTTCAAGGAAAGATAAATAAATCACATTTCTTGAAGAAAATGCGGATTTTTATGTGTTAAAAACAAAACATTCTAATATGCATAAAGATAAAAGAGAAACGTAGTTCCTTTTTCTAAACTTATGCACGTTTGAATCTTGAAAAGTGAACAACTTTAAAGTATTTTTCATTTTCTTACCCTTTTTCATTATTATAAAAATAATAACATTTAATATAAATATTTATTTGAGCTATATATACTAGAAAAAAATGATGCTTAAATATATATAACTAATAACTTTAGATATATTACTTATATATATATATATATATATATATATATATATATATATATATATATATATATATATATATATATATGATAGATAGATAGATAGATAGATAGATATAGATAGATAGCTAAATATAAATTGGTTTACGTGTGTTTTAGAGCTACGAAGAGTCTTGCCTTTATCGTTTAGTTGTCTATCATATATGATTAAATTTTATAGATAGACATTCAAAATTATTATATCATTTGCCGATAACGTAAACAAATAATTGTACACAAAGAGGAAGATTAAAATGATGAGAAACAATAACCATTGAGTCACTTTGATTACGACTTCACATAAGCGCTACTTTCAAATCGATTTAGCATCCATCAATACAGATAATCATTTATTCGTTGTAAGTGTCGGAGAACTAGAAGCGAATGAATAAAACTACAGAGAGTTGATCGAAAGCATGGACACGTATCAAGGGTCAAAGGGAGGTCTTGGAGACACCAATCCTCATCGCAATTGAATGCCATTCGTTATGGATGCCGTCGGACAGTTTGTATATATCATCTGAGACAAAAGCATCTTTTTTTCCTGAAAATACGAGATTCTTTGACTGAATAATTAATAATTCTTTTAAAGTAAGAAATTGAATTAATTTAAATAAATTTTTATTCTATGTGGTTGTGAAATGTTTATCCAGAGTTGAGTTAAAAATGGTCCCAAGGAATGGAATAAAAATTATTTCAAAATATCGCTGTTAGGCTATTTTAGTATAAAATCTACGTTAGCAATAGACCGATATTCTGAAATACATTTTATTCCATTCATTATTTCAAAGAATAGGTTTTATTTAAAGAAGCAGTTGTTTTAAGGAATTAAAATGTCGATCGTTGACTAACTTGAAATAAATTTTATTCCATTCTTTATTTTAAGAAATCAGTTTTATTTAAGGAATATCGATCGTTGGCTAAATTTAAATAGAATCTACGATTCATTTCAAAATTTAAAGTTAGCAATTGAATTAAGAAATAATTAATGCTTTTAAATTTAGAATTTCCTGAAAAATTTATTATGGTGTGACGAAATTAATCCAGTAACATACAGTCTTAGAATTTCTTTCGCTTCTAGTAAATTCTTTCGCTTCAAGTAATCATTGATATTAACGGCATCAAGACTCTTACATAATTTTTTTTAATTAATAACAATATTTTTTTCCCCTGATTTTTAAGAAATGATTTTGCTTTATACAACGAATATGATTTTTCCTTTTCCAATACGTCAAAGAATGCATTTGATGTAATTATTATGAAAACTCACGATTTCAGTGCATCTTCATTTCAATATTTCTTATTCGATTTCTGTATTTCTTTTAATAACTTCGTAACTAAAGGAATTTTCAAGCATTCTAATCTAATTTTATTAGCGTTTGGCTAATTTATACATACGACTTCATATCATGGGATGAATAATCCTTTTGGAAAGCTGCTAATTAAATTACTGTAATATCGACACCTAAATTATTGTAATATTATGTCTTGAATTTTTGATTATCGTATTTTCAATTTAAACTTTCCTTCAGTTAGGATTGACATTTTTTTCAATATTTATTCTTTATTTAGATACACCGTATAAAAAATATATGTTCGTTCGGCCTCTAAGAGTACGGTGGCCTGGTAGGTTAGAGCGGTCCCTCTCGTTGCCGGATGATAATGAGTTCGATTCCGGATAAAACCGAAGATCCCTTGTGTTCACACATGGCGGCTGGGGTGCGTAAAATATATCACGCTCTCAATGTCCTCCATATGAAACGATACCTATGGGGGTGACAGACCAAGTCTGGGGTCTTTTGGTTGTTTGTGTGTTTCTAAGTCCACCCCTTTTCAAGTCACACCCAGTGGGTGCCGCACAATGTAAGTTGCCATCACTTACCCTCATTGCAATGCTCAAGAAAGATGGAATAACCTAGGCGGCCGGGCTTTAGAATTCTTGTAAAGCATTCTGTCTCTGTTATTGCATTTATTTAATGTTTGTTGTTTCAGTCTATAAATAGATTAGAAATTAAAAAAGTTTTTTCAAATGTAATTTTTATATGATAGTTTGTATAACTTGTAAATTCACTTTTAATCCAAATTTAAAAAAAAAAAATTAAATCTTTGGATTATAATTTATTTTGTATAGGAAAAATATCTAAAATTATTTTTTTTAAAAAAACCTTTCTGAAGAATTTATGAACACTGGTGTATAACTTCACGTTTATAACTCGTAAAATTTAAACTAAGTAAGCATTGCAGGTGTTAACTATAAATGCATTGAATTTGATATAAGAAGGGCTTATATCGAATGCTGCGAAGTGATCATATTCTCGCATAGTATTTTATAAAAATCGAAATTAGTAAATAAAATAAACACTTCTTTACTTATCATAAAATTCGCGAGAAAAATTTATATAATAGTAAAATCTAAATTAAATTTAAGAAAGTAGTTTGCTAGTTTGTGAATCATAAGCCAGTTCCTTAGTTTAAGTATGGGATTATAATAAAGGCTGTATGGATGAGAAAATAAGAACCAATTTAAAAGTAATATTGAGATACTTCAAATATATATTTATTCGGTAACTAAACTAACTCATATCAGATTCCCGGAAGCAATATTGAAGATAATATGTCTATGAAATAATAATAATATAAAACCGATGAAATTGTTTTATGTTATTATTACAAATTCAGATATATATGCAAGAAATATTAAAAGAAATATCTATAAAATACCTTTTTGTATATATTAACTATTTAAATTTAACTTCAACATATTAGCCGTTAGGAAGATTTATGTTTTGATTTAAGAGCAATAACGGTAATTGAAGGTAACATATTATTATTCATTCTCAGTAAAAATTATCTATTTAAATTAAATAAAAATAAGTTTATTTTTGTGTCTCTCAGAAAATAATCTTATGTGATTTGATTTGGCAAAATTGTATCAAAATATATTACATTTTTGAAAGTGTTTTATTAGATAGTCACCGATTTATCTTAAGGTTTTATTAAATTAAAGGATAATATTTTTATGTTATTTAGAAATAGTTAAAGGCACAGAATGAGTTTTATATTTAAAAAAAGTGTCATACACATATTGTTTAATATTTTTGTAATTTTTATTTATCGATAAATATATTCAATATCGGATTTTTTTTCATTTCTTAACTTCGCAAAGCAATTTATTGAGTCACTATATATTTATATTCATAAGCATATGCTTTTAAATAAAAGAGTTTGTACTTACAAATTTGATATTGGACGTATTTGTATTATGGAAAATTTTATTTTAATTGATAAAAATTTTATTCTAGTGAAATTGTGTCATCTCTTTTACGTAGCTATAATTGGAGCTCCTTATTGTTAATCACCATAGTTAATTAGAAACTTATAAGATTGCTTACTTAAAGACCTAACTTCGCAATTTTTTACCAACATTTAGCAGTCTCGGAGTTAAGTCCATGGGGTGAACTACAGCGATGATTAATGGGATCTGTAGAACTACATAATCGACAACCAGGATAGTCCTAGAACTGTAGGTGATAAAAGTGTTCACTCTGGAAGTCATGACTTGTTAGGACACGAAAGAGGCCTACAGCATCCGGTCGAGGCCTCTGTATTTGCCTCACTTCACTTCATGTTCCTTATCCTTTCTCGTAGCCAAGAAGAGTTATTAATTTTCATCATTTGTTTTATATATTGTTTTATGGAGTAGTAGGACAGTCTAGAGCAATTTGGTTCAATCATCTGAGTGCCCTTAAGAGCAGGGAAGTCAGCCTACTCGTTGCCGAAATCCATTCATCCATCCATACGACTTGCAAATTTTTTGTTGAAAATGTTAAACATTCTTGCATATCCATAAATCCAACTTGCAATTTTTTTCTTGAAAATGTTAAACATTCTTACATGTATATCCATCCATCCAATTTGCAAATTTTTTGCAAATTTTTTCTTTAAAATATTAAGTATTCTGATATATCCATCCAATCAGTCATCCATCCATTCATGCATTTATCCATACATTCAATTTTCAAATTTTTGATGAAAATATTAAAACTTCTTATATATCCATGCATCCATCAATCATTTCATCCAATTTGCAAATTCTTACATATCCATCCATTAATCTATCCTTTCATCCCTCCATCGATCCATCCAACCATGCAATCCTTCCCTCAATTCCTCCATCCTTCCATCCATCCATTCATCCATCAATACAACCATCCAAACAATGGTTGAGAATAAACTGGATGATAACTTACAATAAATAAATAACTCTTATTATAATTAATTTTAATAGAATAATTATTTGATTACATTTTAATTGTTTTTATTAGGCTTAGAATACAAAAAAATTGATAAATATGCTTTGTATTTGTACTTGCATACTATTGCACTGTAATTCAACACAATCGTATTCCAGATAAGTCCTAAGAAAATTCAGATACAGTCAAAGTGTATCGGCAAATAGAGTCGAATAATATTATATTATATAATGATACAGTTGAGGTCTCAACTTGATATTCAGACCTATACCCAGTTCAGTAATATTCACAGCGTACCAATCTAAGCACAAAAAGAATTTTTACCATGTCTGATTGATCTTGTTTCGTCAATAATATTAACCTCTTTTTTATACAAGAGGCTTATACGTCTTTATTTCTAATTTAAATACCCTTGCATTAAAACTTTTGAATTCGTCGTTATCTAGTAGTAAGACAGCATTCTAAAGAGCGAGAAATTCCGCTTACATCTCTGCCGACAATGAGCAACGAGATTTGTGGTTCATTTCGAGCGTCATTAAATGAATCTCGGGATCCGAGTTTCTTTGTC
>JAJQOW010001997.1:5000-27508 GCA_037975125.1 Latrodectus hesperus | reverse complement strand
ACCTATAAAAAATATAAAAGTAAAAAGTTCCCCTGGAACAAAGCTATTCAATAGGTGCTCCCTTTCGAGTATGTGCTTGAGAGCTTTCCAAGTACTTTCCCTCGCAGTACCTCAGTACTGTTATCACGCACTATGCAAAGTCAAATGAAACAAAATCAAGAGTAGCACTGCTTCACCCAAATACATATCAAAAGCATGAGTCACGCAGAAGTATTTCTGTCTATGTGTGCGTGTAATTCATGTTTCTTTTTCGTATAGGAATTCTTTAATTTAAAGATGGAATTACGTATTAGCCAGTGTCTACAATGAAACTATTTTATTTATATACCATAATGGAAATCTCGTACTGTACTCTATGAAAAAAAGGAATTTAAAATAGTTTTAAAGTAAATTTAAATTTGTTTTTTTCATTTATTTTGTGTTTAACTTAATACGAAATTTAGATCATAACGATGCACGATGCACTTAGACAATATGGCACATGATCTAACTAATTCGTGCAACAGTCATAAACAATATTATCATGGTTTCACTGCTCATAGGCCAAGATATTAATCTGGGTTCATTATTTAGCAACGGATAGCACAGTAAGATTCTTAAACGTTCATCGCGTATTATCGCCATCATGGGGAATTTCCCATGGATAATAAACTTTATTTGCGTGTTAAAAGCAAGAAAAACCTCAAAACCCAAAAATGAACTAAGCAAAAATGAAAAAACCATTTTTCCGTCATTCCATAGCAGTTAGGATCGAAATTGGGATTTATACGCTTATGACAAATAAATCTTTGATGTTTAATTTAATTGAAAGAAGTTAATTCGGCGATTCCCTCCGATCTTTAAATTAAAAAAAAATTTTAATGCTCTAAGATTGATTGAGCTTTAAGAAGTAAAACAGTGGATATAAACTCAAGAATAAAGGAAGAACTTGATGCAGGAATGTATCCAAAACAGTGCGTCTACTCAAGACCAGACCAAGCTCTTTTTTAGATGCCACATTTGGTTTGCTTATCACTTGACGGTCACTTTTCACACACGACCAAACAACCAAATTAGTACATCTACTAAAGACCAGACCAAGCTCTTTTTTAGATGCTTATCACTTGACGGTCACTTTTCACACACGACCAAACAACCAAAATAGTACATCTACCAAAGACCAGACCAAGCTTTTTTTTAGATGCCACATTTGGTTTGCTTTATCACTTGACGATCACTTTTCACACACGACCAAACAACCAAAACAGTACATTTACTAAAGACCAGACCAAGCTCTTTTTTTAGATGCCACATTTGGTTTGCTTATCACTTGACGGTCACTTTCTACACACGACCAAACAACCAAAACAGTACATCTACCAAAGACCAGACCAAGCTTTTTTTAGATGCCACATTTGGTTTGCTTATCACTTGACGATCACTTTCCACACACGACCAAACAACCAAAACAGTACATCTACTAAAGACCAGACCAAGCTCTTTTTTAGATGCAACATTTGGTTTGCTTATCACTTGACGATCACTTTTCACACACGACCAAACAACCAAAACAGTACATCTACTAAAGAACAGACCAAGCTCTTTTTTTAGATGCCACATTTCGTTTGCTTATCACTTGATCACTTTTCACACACGACCAAGCAACCAAAACAGTACATCTACTAAAGACCAGACCAAGCTTTTTTTAGATGCCACATTTGGTTTGCTTATCACTTGACGATCACTTTTCACACACGACCAAACAACCAAAACAGTACATCTACTAAAGACCAGACCAAGCTCTTTTTTTAGATGCCACATTTGGTTTGCTTATCACTTGACGGTCACTTTCCACACACGACCAAACAACCAAAACAGTACATCTACTAAAGACCAGACCAAGCTTTTTTTTATATGCCACATTTGGTTTGCTTATCACTTGACGATCACTTTTCACACACGACCAAACAACCAAAACAGTACATCTACTAAAGACCAGACCAAGCTCTTTTTTTAGATGCCACATTTGGTTTGCTTATCACTTGATGGTCACTTTCCACACACGACCAAACAACCAAAACAGTGCATCTACTAATGACCAGACTAAGCTCTTTTTTAGATGCCACATTTGGTTTGCTTATCACTTGACGATCACTTTTCACACACGACCAAACAACCAAAACAGTACATCTACTAAAGACCAGACCAAGCTCTTTTTTAGATGCAACATTTGGTTTGCTTATCACTTGACGGTCACTTTCCACACACGACCAAACAACCAAAACAGTACATCTACTAAAGACTAGACCAAGCTCTTTTTTTAGATGCCACATTTGGTTTGCTTATCACTTGACGGTCACTTTCCACACATGACCGTGGTAGCCTGGTTGGGTGGCATCGTTCTCATTATTGGTTGGTAATAAATTCGAATCAGGGCTAAGCAGAAGATCCGTCGGGTTCACTGATGGTGGCTGACACACGGGGTTGCAATGTCATCCAAGTAAATGATACAGCTGGGGGTGCAGGTCAAGTATTGAGTGTCTTCTTCTCGGACATTGCTACTAAATTATAAAGATTCCCACCTGTATGCTTCTACCGAACATGTAGAGGTACAATAAAATATGCTGGTGCAACGACACTAGAGGACTACTTCGATCTGGACAT
Organism: Latrodectus hesperus; assembly: GCA_037975125.1. Classification (NCBI taxonomy): domain Eukaryota; kingdom Metazoa; phylum Arthropoda; class Arachnida; order Araneae; family Theridiidae; genus Latrodectus; species Latrodectus hesperus. Next base: position 24,865 of record JAJQOW010001997.1, on the reverse strand, counting down.
TCAATTTAATAAGAATTCTGAATCACTACAAACAGATAACCCCGCAGTGAGATTCAAACCCAACAACAAATGAATTGAATGCCAAAGTGGTAGCAACTTCCAAGCATTTACCTATTTGCCAACATTAAGATCCTTTTTCTTTGTATGCAATTTTGTGAAGGATAAAACTTTTTCTATATAAGAATAGAACTTTGAAGAATAGAGCTTATATATATATATATATATATATATATATATATATATATATATACACACACACAGGATGATCTTTCTTAAAATGACAGTGTTTAGAGCGTCCTGTAGCGCTATATAATAGCCGAAATAACACCAAACTTAGTATTTAGACTAATCGAGACTTGGGGGAAAGGATTCGTAAAAAAAATTTAGTTCCAAAAGTCACCGCTTGTTATTAAGTCATAACTTGGCTACAAATTTTTAATAAATTGAACAGTAGAAATTTCACACATTTCAAAGTCTCTTTCACAAAAATTGGGACGTTTAAATTAACTCAACTGTGCGAGTGGATTCATTTGAATTTCCCAATTAAACAAATTTAGAGGATGACATCACATGCGCATTTACTAACCTCTATGCAACTAATATCCCTTCTCTACTTCAAATGATAGCAAAAATATCGTATAGCTTCGAACAACGAAAATTTCCAGAAATGAATGTAATCAAAAAGCACTTTTTTATTACACTTTTTATCATTTTTTCTTTGAAAATAGGTTTAAAAAATGGGTAAATGGGTTACTTCAACAAATATGGATGCAGAAAGAAGAAATGCAGAATTCCACTATCCAGTGTTCTTCAGCAGTTGAAATCGAACACAAGAATCCACTGGGCCATAGTGAACCTAAGACTATATTGCGACTCAAACTTAAATATAAATTATTATAAACTGCACATACTTAAAATTTATCAGAACAATCAGCAAATTTACAGTAATGGTTAATTTTGTTAATTGTTTTGTCAATTTTTTAGCATCTGATATTATCACAATATAATAGTACTAAAGTTTAAATTATGGAGTTCATTGGCAGAACTGCCTGCTTCAATGAAATAGGTCGCAAGTTCTATCATAGTTCCAATTGAGCAAAAGAGTATGGAATTTTATCTACATTTTCCATATTGGGAGCTTGGAAATTTATACAATTTCCTTTCTTGTGGCTCGTGAATGTGATCCATTATTTACATGATCTGAAAGTTATTACGTTGGGTGAATGTTGAACAGACTTTACAACAGCTTTTTGCTGTTAGGGTCTATATAGTCCACGGCTTTTAATATATAATTCTGCTTACCACATTTAAACTAAACTAAGAAACTTCTGCATCTTTAAGATTTATGATAAGAAGACTATAGCTTGAGAGAAATTTTGAAAATTTATCATTACTTATAAGTTTGTAGCCCTAACAAATGGTCAAACCCACGCTAAAAGTATGATCTGTGGATCATCAGCGAGGGTTGCGTCTGAAATTCTTAGATGCTCTAGGCAGAAGATACGTTTCATCGTAAGCTTCATAACTGGGTACTACTATTTCGGAAAACACCTCCATAAAATGGAACTGTTTCAGCAAGACCCTATCTGCAGGAAATGTCATACGCAAGAGGAAACGGACAAGCCTATCATTTACGAATGCGAGGCTCTTGCCCTCCCTAGATTAACCTCTTTAATCATCATCCATACTAGAGAGTGACACCTAGACTCCATTAAAGGGTTATCGGATTTTATTAATAAAGTGGGCGACCCGAGCAACTGGAACTAGGAAACGTTGAGTTTGGAGATAATAGTACAAAATGTTGATAAAAGCAGAGGTGCCCAATGACATACAAACCCAACTTTAAGAAGAAGAAGCCTAACAAATGAATTTTGATATATTTAGATAAATATGAAAAAAAAATTAATAAAGTAGATCTCTGTGAATCCCATTGAGTAGGTTTAAAATAAATGTTTACTAAAGATCGAGTAATTTAAAAAACGTTTATATGTACATAAATTGTTACTTATGAGACTTGGACAAGTCAAGCACTCTATGCCTATGGTTATGTGAATTTAATTCACAGCAAGGTGTGACTTTCGCTTAACCAGAGCACCACGAAGATGAAAGTACATCTTTTCTCTAAGACTTCTCCGATAGATGGCACCACCAGAGGATCCACTCCCTCAATTTCGACATTGATCTGAAGGGGGGAATTTTCTCCAGAACATTACACTCATGGTAACTGCTCAACAACCGACCACATGACTTTTGATTACACAAATTTATCGGGCACCTATATTACATGCACTCGGTGGGTCTTTGGCGGCATTGAATTGAACCCCATCCCTCGGACGGAAGGCCGATGCCCTAAACACTAGGCTACCATTCCCCTTTATGCACATATTATTTAGTAAAGAAAGAAATATTCTGCATATAAATTGTAATATCATCGATATAAGATAACGTCTCTTTCACAACAAAATTGAATACAGTATTAATTTTTTATTTATAGATTAACAAAATATTATTCCTATTTCTGCTTTTAAATTTCAAAAATCCGTTTTTCGTTGATGATCTATGGATTCTTTTCAGAAAACTATAATTAAGAAGGATGATTCTCCAGCAGTGTCTACTACATTCCAAAGTTGTATTGACGAAATCACTCGTGCTTTAAGTTTATTTTTCGTGTTTGTGGATGTTTTACACACTGCTTGGAAAAATAAATTTCAATATTTAGAAAATTTTAAAATATTATTTTCTAAACTAAAGTAATATAGTCTGTTTTAATGTTATAAAACGCGACGGTTTGTGTGAGCAAATAATTGAATTTTTCAGGATTCTGAATTTCAATTGATGAAAATTGTGCTTGAATTCGATATCCGATCGCATTAGGTATATTTTAGATTTTCTCCAACCGACCGTCTTGTACTGAACTGCGTCTTATTTAGGTTTTTTTCAATTTTTGCTGATGCAGCGGATATTTTAGATTCTCTGGTCATATTTCTAAAAGGACTTAAATAAGAAGAAAAAAATCCTCATCATAGTGCTAGAGCAAATATGAACAATTGTATGGAGCGGAAAAGCAGTTCTTTTTTTCAGGACTCAGCTTTAACTTAAAGGGTCATTCCTGGTGCCTAAGCTTATGGTTCGATGACAATAAAGTTGCAATTAGTGGTTCATTAAAGCAACTTTTATAAAAAAAAGTGGCAATGAAAGTTTAAAAAAAAATATTTGAAGATATTTTGAATAGTCACTTGTATTTCTTGAAGCAATGAGTGGATGCTCCACAAATGAGTACACTAAACCTAAATCACGTGTTATTTCTGAAATGAAACGTTAAAAAAGTAGATGAAGCATTATAAAAGCAAAAGTGCATACATACACTTTTAAAAAGACAAAAAAGTGAGCTAATGGCAGATTTATGAATATCTTTAGTGTATATAAGAATTTGGTGGTATCCTTTTATCAAATCACTGAGATTGAAGATTTGTTTATTTATTTTTTTAGAGACTGAAATTTCCTTGAAGCATAAGCGTAGGCGGAGATATCTTTTCGTTTCAGTTACGATGGCGGATCCACATGAATAGGCACAAATGATGTCCAGTGACGTCGAGTCCAGAATGTAATCAACTATGTTCTCAGTTTTATCGAGAACAATTAGAGGAGTGAAGCGATAATCTGTTGGACAGCTGTTGGCATTTCTTTCATGAAAGTTCTAATAAAAATACATTTTTTTGTGGTTTTCTGTTATTCTTCTCATTAACCAAAGTAAGTTTGTAGTTTTTGTCACCATAATGATACCACGTACCATTCATGATACCACGGATAACAGATGGTAAATCGACAAACGTTGTATTTTGTTCTGGACTCAGTAAAGGCTAAAGGCATAGCCAACTCGAAAAATACTTTTTGCATATGAAACTATAATGTCGATTTTACTGCTATGTAAGGAGACATTAATATTGCTGAAGTTTCCGTTCGAGTTGATTCTAGAGAATTAAACACGTTTGCAGGCAGAACTGAAATCCAAAACTTCATGTCCGAAATTCATTGTTGAAAGTTCTCGAGTCACCACTTCAGAGAATGCGATTATCTTCTGCAGATAAAATTACTGTTTTACTTTGAAATACAATTTCTCGAGACAAAATATTTTCTTACAATACAAATACATCGTTGAGATCGTCGCTGTTAGTAACCGCAAGCCCTAGCAGCAAGACAAGCTCTGCTAGTATCTTTTGTCGAAGTACTGATAGGTGATTATATAGCACTTTTTGTAAAGTTAGTTGTGTGAAGAGATAAATGATATTGAAGGATGTAACACTGCCCATTTTTTTCATTGGCTGAAAGTAAGCTGCACATCACACTGGAGGAAAACAGTGGTAAGGTGTAGGGATCACTACAACAAGGAAAACAATGGTCACCTTTCTTTACAAGTCAAATGAATGAACTGTTACAGTAACAGAAGTTGTGTTCGATATGTGTTCGAAATACTCAAGAGACACTAACAGCTATAGCAGGAGAACATATCGCAAAATGTGCAATTCTCGGAATACTATCCCTTCTGGAAGGAAAGCCACTGATAGTTGGCAGTTGGATGTCGATTATATCGAGTGTTTTATTTCATCACTACAATAAATATGTTTCAAGAGGTAGTCATGGTACATTTTAACCGGAGCAGTATGCGTATAGTTCACGAACATTGCATTTTCTGCAATGCTGTTTGTTTGTTCTTTGAATGGAAAGCCAATAATGATTTACTTTTGCAACTTGAATACCTGACATGCTTTATAAAACCAAGAAGGTACTCCCAGTCAGAAAAAATTTTAAAAACAGCAATGAGAATCAAGAATTCCCGCAATATTTCCAGAAAAGCTACAATTCTTTTTTGTAAGTTAGTGAATCGGGTCTCAGTAACCAAGGCTGAGTTTGAAGACAATCGTGGTGACCCTAAAACAGCTGTGCTATTCTCACATTACTACAGTTTTTGACAATAAAACCTCGCCGCACACCCTGTCTAGTGGTCAGAGTGCCTGACTACGGATAGGAAGGTCCTAGGTTCGAATCCCAGTTCGGGCATGGATGTACTTTCTCTCTCCGTCTATCCTGTCTTAGTCCTTTCTTTGTAGGAATGGGTTGTGAATGGTGTGCCTACCCTATAAAGGGGTACTTATAGCATGTGTGTACTGAGGAAGTCGGACTCCAGACCAAATTACCGTTCAGTTGGAAAAGTGGAGCAGCGCACCCCATAATGCCAGCCTAAACTGGCACAAGACAACAACAATAAAACCTTTTATAAGTTAAATGAAGTGCATGTGTTATTCATTCATATCAACAAAGTCTGTAGAATATGTCTTTGGGGCCATGTATCGCTATTTTATTACTTTAATATATTAATGTGGGAGTGGCTACAATAATAAAACTCAATCATATATCAATATTGATAATATGCATTTAGGTTTAAAATTTTGGAGACATAGACTGAGATACCTTTCCTTAAGAAGCCCCAAAATAAACCTGTACAAATTTTGTTTGGTTCTTGAATAACAATAAAACACTTACATAAAAAGCTTCTTGCAATTTCTATCCATTATGACATATAGTTAATAAATACCACACAAAACAAAGTAATAGAATCATCAGAAGTAAATTATTGGAAAGTATGTTATCGCACGTTGTTTGTTGAAAATCAACTTTAAACTTTCGTGTGGTTCTCAATATCTGAGCTACTTCAGAATAATTGAAATCGGGCATTTGGAATGGGTGACAAAAATGATATTTTACTTTAAAATGACAAAAATGATATAATTACCAAAAATTGAATAAACTCAATAACTAATATTGTGAAAAAATTTTCATGATTAATTTTTGTGGAGAAAACATCTGCTTTTGTTTTTAAAATAAAAGCAACAATTTTCCCTTCACAATGTGTGTATGTTATAAGTTTTATAATTTAAGAGGGAAAAAATTAAGGCTTGATGTAAAATTGCATCGATCACGAAAATTGCCGCAAATATCGCCAAATTAGTTCATGATGTTCTTCAATACATAATTAATGAAAATTAAAACAGAAAACAAAACATGTGATTGAGTATGAAATGCGAAAGAAATTGTGGCACAGTTTACTTACAAAAATAACTAAACATAAAAATTTTAAATTCATTATTTTAACAACAAAAAAGTTATTTAAATGAAAAATCTAAAAAAGAATAACATTATACCCTATTCGATAGTTATTAACTTTTTGCATCAATTATAAATCTGAGCGCAGTCAAAAGAGCAATATTGGAATCCACCAACAAAGTTCTTTTTCGAAAGGATACTTATTTATTACAAATAAACTCTAAAGCATGGGTTCCCAAACTTTTTTTCTCGTGGACCACTTTCAAAGTTTTACTATTTTCGGTATACCTCCAACTGCTGCATTTCTACTGTATTATTGAAACTCCTATAAAATATCACCCTAAATTGGGGGTGTTAAGAACAAAAAGTATCACATTTTCTTGTGTCCTATTTATTAAAATAATACTTGTGGTTGTACAAAATTATAAACATTTATTATTAAAAACAATCAACAATTGACAAAAAATCAACAATGAACTCTCAAATGAAAATCAACAATAAAAGACAGTCGTACTTTAAATGAGACGGCGCACGGGCGGCACTTTGCAAGTCTCGACATGTGGTGTACACTTTTGTACTATTATCTATTGTTCTATTGAATTCTGTGTTTAAACTGAATCTCGAATTTTTTGAGTACCTACCTAGTGAATGATGCTACCTGCCTACGTTGATAGGTAAATCCAAGCCAAAATTTTTATTCTTTATTATTAAAACCAGAAAAATTTTCGTGGATCCCCACTTACACTTTGTGAACCCCTGTTTTCTTTTCACGTCTATGTGGACCCCCGTGTGGTCTCTTATGGAACCCTGGGATTCCACCTGGACCACTTTGGGAATCTATGCACTAGATGGTGGTATGATCGATATTTGATCGTGTTGTATTCATAACATTCACATAAAACTACCTGATTCACAAAGAAGTGAATTGGGTTGACTTAAATAAAGATCAGCCACATTTTAACTTTATGAAGCGAGTAATCACCAATAAGATCTTGTGTAATCAGACGAGCAATTTAAGTTTTTTTTTTGTTACTATTTTCTTTATATTGTGTAAGATTCAAAATATTAATATTTAAACATAAAATTTTTGAGCTAAAATGTACTTTTTACATCTTTCTTGGTTGCAATTTGCTTATTATTTCAGTGAATCAGGATGAATTTGATCCCCACTTACAACTTGTGAATCCTGTTTTCTTTTCACACATAGCCTGTTTTCTTTTTACACTTTTCACACATCTAAAGGAGACCACACCCGTGTGGTCTCCTTTAGATCCCTGAGGGTCCACCTGGACCCCTTTGGGAATTTATGCTCTAAAGAAACAGAACTATATGCTATATATATTTCTAGGAGCATTTTTTGATAACCTAAGCTGTATGTGAAATATAGTTTTCTGTTCTTGGTCCTGGTCGACGAGATATTAAATATGCACCAAGAAATTTTATGCTTTGAACATAAAATAATCTTTTAAGGACTGAGAATTAGGAGAGTATTTTATATTCCATGCGGGATTTCTGTTAGAATTTCGAGATGGCTGAGCATCAGTTGGCGGAAACAAGCTGTTCAAATATGTTTCTAACAATAAATTTCCTGGAACCAGGGGGTATGCGTACCCCTCTGGGGCTTGAGCTAGCCACCAGGCGCGTCGGCAGGTGGTGGATCGCCGAACGTCCTGTAGGAATGACAGGATAGCCTTGAATATAGAATAAGAGGCCACGAACCAGCTCCCGTAAACCCTGGTGTTATGCGATCCATGCCTAGGGCTAATTGGCACCGCGGTATTGGTGTCTTAACGGAGCCTCTAGTTGCCTGGCAAACTTCTAGAGTAATTTGCCTTGCCCAGTATCTCAGGCAATGCTGGGTGGACTTATATTACCTGAGCTTATAAATTGTTATCTTGTGGCTGAAAAGATACAAGAAATAACAAACCTTTCTGCATGTGCAGGTGATGCCTCTGAAGTAGACCTTGCTGAAAAAGACAAGGGAACTCAGAGGCAGTCTTGTAAAGGGGCAGTAATGAATCCTTCACTTGAGGTAGAAATGACCTCTAACCATCTTCTGGTGAAAGTCAGGAAGCTATCCCTAGTATGACTGACTCTCTGACCAGATTGGACTGTTTCAGCAAGACCCTATCTGCTGGAAATGTCAAACGCAAGAGGAAACGGCAGAGCATATCATTTACGAATGTGAGGCTCTTGCCCTCCCTAGATTAACTTCTTTAGGCATCATCCATACTAGAGAGTTACACCTAGGCTCCATTAAAGGGTTATCAGACTTTATTAATAAAGTGGGTCACCCGAGCAACTGGAACTAGGAAACATTGGGTTTGGAGTTAATGGTACAAAATGCTGATAAAAGCAGAGGTGCCCAATGACATACAAACCCAACCTTAAGAAGAAGAAGAAGAAGAACAATAAATTTCATTTATCAGTAGAATTGTAAATAAAAAATACTTTCTTTAGAGAGTATTTTGTACAATTATGTTTTAGTTAATTCCGTGATAATTCCATCACTCAGTATATACCTCCTTCATTATTGATACCAGGACATTCATATTTTGAATTCAATATATGTTCTTATTGTTGCCTTGTCTATGATGAGCATTAGAATTAAAATCAGATTGAGACGAAGGCGCTCAAAATTTCATGGACTGTGTTCAAGGCTTTAATATATAAGTAACAGGCAGAAGATACGTTTAATCGTAGGCTTCATAACTGGGCACTACTATTTCAGAAAACACCTCCATAAAATGCGACTGTTTCAGCAAGACCCCATCTGCAGGAAATGTCATACGCAAGAGGGAACGGCCAAGCATATCATTTACGAGTGCAAGGCCCTTGCCCTCCCTAGATTCACTTCTTTAGGCATCATCCATACTAGAGAGTTACACCTAGACTCCATGAAAGGGTTATCGGACTTTATTAATAAAGTGGGTGACCAGAACAACTGGAATTAGGAAACATTGGGTTTGGAGTGAATAGTACAAAATTCTGATAAAAGCAGAGGTGCCCAATGACATACAAACCCAACTCTAAGAAGAAGAATACTTTGGATAAATAACGCATAAACAATGTCTTATTTAATCAATATTTTTTACAATACCTATCTAAATATGTATTTCCAAAGTTGTTAAATAAAATAAAACTTAAAAAAGTAATCTTTTTAAGAAAATCATAATGGAAAAAGAGGGCTTTGGAGGCAGTATTCAAAAAGCTAATTTAAAATACCTTTGCTGAATGATAAAATAATTTTGGACAAAATTTTTATGACAGTGATAATTTATAAAAATGAATTTTTGTGAGCTGTTTCATTATATACAGAAATGAATGTGCGAAATAATTTTCTTAAGTATGTATTCTCAAAAAATTTGCAATTTTATTTATATTATCTTGTCGCCACAAATTAAATTTTACGAGCGTTTAATTTACAATCACTTGTAAATATGTATGATTCAATGCTTCTTTTCCTTTAAATTAATGTAGTTACAGCCCGATGGAAATTATGAAAAAATTATTACCAAAATTTAAAAAGAAAAAAAGAATTTTATTGCATGAATTTAAAATCTCAAATTGTCGTATAATGAAATATTATATATATATATATATATATATATATATATATATATATATATATATATATATATATATATATATATATATATATATAATAAAAAAAGCTGCCACTTTTGAACATATAATTTCTCTTCTGTAGTCGAATCTTGTGAGTGTTATTACGCGTTCAGAGTCACAATTACGTGATGAGCAGGAGAAAAAGGAATGGGGGTGGGCGAAGATGAAAGGATGACCCACTTAGGGAGGTCGCATAAATAGCAAGGTATGGCCGCAGATCCACAGGTTTCTCTGAGTCCTCTTGGAATAATAATCCACGGCTTCTGTGAATAGTAAGTCTTCTATAATTTTTTCACTTTTTCTTTTCTTTCTGCTCTGAATTCTCAGTTTTAGTATTTCTTTGAAGTCTTCAAGAATTCCTTTCTCACTTAAAAAATTTAGTATGAATTCAAATAAATATCTTTTTATGATTTTAATTTAATTTTTGCAATAAAATTCTGAAATTACATCATTTAACCGTTGTGATAATAGCAATTATTTCAAAGCTTTATTTAGAAATAAGCAAACACAGAATTAAATTTTGAAAAATTCATAAAAATTGCGACTCTGAATAATTTTGCGCTCTTTTAAGTTAAATTATTAGTAGCGTAACATTTCTATATATGTAGCGCTTCCATTAAATTAAAAAATAATAATAAATGTTTTCCATTGGTTCAAAAACAGTGAAAGGGAAATGATTGGAAATCGATGAAAATATCGCCAATAACCTCAGAATTCAAAGGTGTTAAAAATATATCTCGAGATAAATGCAGCGAAAACGAATATGAGTGAAGATTTGGCAGACTTAAAAGAATTCAAATCAGATTAGGAATCAGATTCAATTCAAATCAGATTAGAATTCAAATCAGATTACTAAAATTTTACTTTTGATTTGGGAAGAAAAAGCTTTTGAAGGGGTATCACGTGTTATTTAGTTTGCTATACTTATTTTTGTGTTATAAAATAAAGATTTATAATTTCTTTATTTTCTTCTTGTTGCAATATTCCTCTTATAATATTGTATGAACAACATAGATATGCATGTCTTTTATGGATTAAGTATATTCTTTAACGCAAACGTATTTTCCTCTCTTGCTTTTAGTTTTTGTATTATATTTTCATTTTATCATTTCTTTAACAGATATAGTTGATTACTGTGATTAAAAAGGTATATGGTGTGGTAAATAAAAATAAAAAAGGCATAATTTATTATTTGCAAAATATACTTCGATGACTTCAATGCACTTTTGCTATGTTTATTCTCATCAAAAAACGTGTCATTAAAATACTTTTGTAAATGTTCTTCAGAGTTCAAAGAGAATTTATTTTTTTGAATTAATGGACTCAAAATTATAATTATGAAAAGACAATTTCACACACGCACACAACTTAGGGAATAAGAAAGTCACTATTGGGAGGATATAGAGATCCGTTGGTGCATTTCTTGAATGTTCAAAACAGACTGCAAAGGAAAGAGGTTACATAATCTTAGAACAAAATCCATGAGTTTTCTCGTTGGTCGTTTCCGCGACGAATTGCTTCAAGCAGATTCAAACAATAATCCATCTTGACTACCTGACCAGATGGAAGAATTCATTATGGATGACTCAGAGACGAAGAAAACAGTCAACATTATATTGATTATCGAACGACTTTGATGTGGTACTTTCGGTGTCTTGCTTCGACTAAGCTGTAACTATGCCTAGAACATATATCAGAGTTCTATCGTCGTGTTTATTAGAGGGATTGTGCCACGTGAAGGGATTTCTTCTGCCACTTGAACACGTGGTTGTTTTTGAAACCAATTAAAAATTTTCAGAAGAATTTAAAGTACAATATGTCTTAACTTTAAATGTTCGTTTCAAATCACTTAAGAGAAATCAAAATACGTAATGTTCAACAATTATTCTTAGTGATGATAACGGAGTATCAATTCTCTGACTTGATCAACCTGTCGCTTATTCAATCGAAGAGGACGGTCTACTCGATCACTAATAATCTTAAAAGGATTCTCAGCAATCTTTTAATTTTTATACCAAGCAAATATGGATAATTTCGATAGGATTATGACGACTAAAAATGTCTTATACTATTTCCAACATTTCGGAAGCAGGGATTTCATTGCAAAAACAAGTTTGAATTCATGTTCGTCGCTCAATACGTTTCGTTTTAAAAAATCCACAGAATGAAAATCTCTCTGACATTTATTTTTTAACGAAAGAAAATTTAAGAAATTCAACTAAATTTTTGAGTCCATGTTTTACAAATCTGTTTTTATTATTTCAGGAATATTAGTTAAAAGAAAAATTTTAATGTTGGCTTAAGCAAGGTATTCTTAAAACTAAAAAAAAAAAAATTGCAATGACAAATATTGCAAGCCGACTGATTGGCTGAGTGTTTAGCGTTCCTGACTCCTAAGCTGATAGTTTTGGGTTGGAATCCCAGTTCGGGCATGGATGTTTCTTTCCTTCTCTGTTCTCTCTGTGTTTCTCTGTCCTTCCTTCTTTATTATTGTATGAAAGTGGCCAGCCCTATAAACGGGTTTGTGGTGGTATGGCGCGGGTAACGCTACTCGCCTCCGTGACTTGGTTCACAGGTGCCCGCCTGGTAACGACAAATGAGTAGCAATCTCTGGCCTTATTGTGGCATAGGGTTCAACCATCTTGTGCCCGCCATTTTGAAAAAAATATATTGCAATTATCAGTTTGAAATTCTCTTAAGTAATGAACTTTTAAAAAATTTAAATCGTCCTTATCGATTTAAACTAATCATAAAGTGGATGTTTTGTCATGTCTTTTTCATTTTGCTTTTGCAACAGTTTACGGTTAAAAATCTTTTTAACTGATTCCAAACATTTATAGAAATTCTAAATTTTTACGACTTCTATAAGTATTTATGCCGTAACTTTTTATTAAACATTAATTTGATATAATTTTAAAGATGGTATATTTTACAAACTTTAGATAAATCTTTCCGGATACTCTATTTGATAGCAGACATGAATCACGATTTTGCGACAGTGACACCAATCCCAATTTGACTTCCATTTCAGTGACACATCATAAGACATGGATCGTGATTTTGCAACAGTGACACCAATCCCAAATTGACTTCCATTTCAGTGACGCATCAAATCGCGATCCAAGTCTTAGATCGCGATTTTGCAACAGTAATACCAATCCCAATTTGACTTCCATTTATGTAGATAGATAGGTTTGGCTTCTTGTCGATCAGTGGTCATTCTTCGCACTCGAGAGTTGTTTAAATTAGGACCTGCAGTCTAAGGTGGATTCAAAACCTGTACAATCATCTATGCTTCGACTCTCCTTGCCCTAGTGGTAGGAGACCGCTTCTCAGGGAAAAGCCACGGCCAACTGTGTTTAGTTGGCCGTGGAAAAGCCCTGCTGAATAACAGAAGATAGATGTTGCAGTTCTACCTTCTGGGTGAACATCTGTTGGTCTGGGAGCTTGAGCGTTATCCGGATTTCTCGTGAAAACAGCCTTCTGTCTATAAAAAGTCTTTCCTGAAGGCAATTTTGTGGTAGACATTAAAATGTCTTACAGTATCTTTGGTCATTAGTCAGTCCATAACGTTATACCAAAAAATAAATAAAATAAAAAATTCTGTGTCTCTGGTAGGATTCAAACTGTTAAATCGAAGGTTAGATTGGTTATTCTTCGATCACCTGCTCAACAGATAGATAAATAGATGTAAAATTAAATATAATAAAGAACTGTATGGTGGTATTGTCTTTTTAGAATGGAAATTACGACTGAAAAGGGCACAGGTGTCGTACAATCCATGATTCCAAATTCTTAATTTTTTGGCGATGAAGAAATGTTGCCAAGATTGGCTTCATTTCTTATCGTGACGTGCGTAATGACGTAAATTTTAGGGTTACCAAAATAGAATATTTCTGCATAATTTTTATAGGTCTCCATAAAAATGAGGTTGCCAGATGCATAAGAAAATCTGCAAAAAAATCACCTATCTCAGAATTTGGTGTCATGGATTATACGGCACCTGTGCCCTGAAAAGATGTGTTATCAAAGCTTTAAGAAAAAACTCTACTTTAATATTTAATAACGCAAATCATACATCATATAAAATATTATTATACTTTTTAATATAACTGGAAATGAATCTATGAGTTGAAATGATATGCTAGAGGAAGAATGTAAAGTCTGTTTGATATTAGTGATTAAATTTTGTGTTCCACGAAGTTCTGTTCTGAAACAGTTTTTTATTTTATAAATTAACAGTTTTGCTGGAAAAACCATGTGTAAGTGTTTACTTAATGATGACTGTTTAAAAATGTAACGATGATTTCTAATAAAAGAGTTCGCTTTGTCTTTGAAGCAGGGTGACCGAAATCCCTTAACTTTCATAGAAATAAAATGTGACCTTCAAATATTAATTAATGCACTATAGTTTATTTAAGCGGAGCTTTTGAAATTGCATAATGATTTGAACAATGAAATAAAAAGAGATTTTTATTTAATCAAAACAACAAAAAAAATGTGCAGTTTTGTTTTTGAAGTGAATTGAACACTGAAATCTTACATACTCTCACTACAAATCTTCAATAGATCATTCTTTATAAATGCTAAGTTTCTAGAAATAGTGCCTTTATTCAAAGAAGTTTCAATGTCTATAGTTTATAAATGTAAGAGCGAAATAAATTATTTCATCCAAACTTAACGTATGCTATAATTAATCTTAAATACTCCACCACTTCGAGGATCAGAATCATCTCATAACATTAGCAAGCAAAATAATTGAAGTATTTTTATTGAAAACAAATATTTCAAAACACATCAGCTGCTTATATATATATATATATATATATATATATATATATATATATATATATAATTTTCGCAAAATAGTAAACTTGATTATGTGTGATTACCTTTTTTAACAACATAACCGAAACTTCAATGTTTCATTTTCAAATAATTTTTACTCTTTTACTACTTTTAAATAATTTTTTTAAAATAATAATTAATTATTTAAGTTATTTAAATTTCACTTATAATTATAATGATTTTCATATATTTTTGTTTGATTCTTTGCATGATATTTGTCTTGACACCATGATGTTGTAAGACATTTTAACAAGGGGTGTGTAGTTGACTCTCAAGAGGAATTTTCATAGACAAGAGACTAAAAAACTCACAAGCACCCAACCCGGCATACAAAGGTAGAAAAGTAACATCAATCTCACGTTGTTCAACAACGCTGGTATCGAACGCGGGATTTTTCATCGCGAAGAGTAGCGTCCTATTACAATGAACTCTTGTTTTATAACTGGAAGTTTTTTAGTCTACATAGAAGAAAAAATAAACTTTAAATGTTTAAAAAAAATGTAAGCATTATCATAATTTCAAGAAGAGGGATAGAATCGTGAGTTTCTGGAATTTTCTAACAATGAAATAAAAGTGGGCAATACGATCACATACTTTTTTAATGTTAAAATTTCAAAAATTCTTAAAAAACAACTATTGCTATACTGTAATTTGGAATATATCTCATAAATTTATTAAAAAAATATATTAGGAATCAAGCATATGTAGATTTATAAATTGTTAATTTGATGCAGGAAATGTTTGCAAGCAATAGTGATAGAATGAATTATTTTCTTACTATCCATTCCAGAATTGTAAAGTTAATTTAGGAAATCACTTCTAATATTTTCAACAAATGTCTCAGTCGTCGACTTTAAGAACCATTTTGGCTAATTTTTTATGCAGATATCAGGATCTACAATTGGCATAGTATAGGAATATACTAAAGATTTTGCATTTCTTATATATATATATATATATATATATATATATATATATATATATATATATATATATATATATATATATATATATATATATATATATATATATAATTTACTTTCATAACGTAAAAATCTTCAGTAATTTTTAAGGATATTTAATCAGTAAAATTTTAATTAATTTATGCACACGTTTATGAAATACTGGGCTTCCATTCATCACTTTTTTAGGTGACAACTTGCGCTGTTGTTGTTGTTGTCGAGTGCCAGCTAGGCTGACAATATGGGGTGCGCTGCTCCACTTTTCCAACTGAACCATATTAGGTGTGGAGTCCGACTTCCTCAGTACACACATGCCATAGGTACCCGTTTATAGGGTAGGCAACCATTCACTCCACATTCATACAAGGAAAGGACAAAGACAGGATAGATAGAGAAAGTACATCCATGCCAGAATCAGGATTCGAACCCTGGACCTCCCTGTCCGCAGTCAGGCACGCTGACCACTAGACAAGTTGGGCGGCGACAACTTGCGCTACTGAAGCGAAATAAAAGCTTTCATTCAATTTGTGCTCTCGCTAATTAAAGCATACAGGATGCGTGACTTCCTTATTTTGTATTGCAATAACACAAATGGTATTAAAGATATTTTATTTTTGTATACAAAAAATACATATTTAAAGTCTTAGTTTACATAGTTTTAAATACCATGTCGAGCAAGTGACGCCCATCATTGTCGATACACTGGGTTAACCAAATTTTCCCGCTTCTCCTCACTGCCTCTAGCATATTGATATGTATGTTATACCCCGTTCGCACTGTACTTTTAAACGCGTATAAGTCTCGGCAATACTTTCTTGCGGTGTCATCTTGTGATTTAAGTGAGTTCGAACTGATTTGAATCAGTTAGGGGAACTGACTTAAAATACGCGTTTCAACTGATGGAGCGCCAACTTGTTTTCAGCTATCTTGTTGTCAGTGTTTGTTGAAATATCTGGAATACATCAAAATAAATGCAAGAGAAGCATAATTTCAAAAAATAATAACACAGAAATATTTACATAAGTATTAAATAAACATTTAATATCAAAAAAATTATATTAAGTTTGATAAGAAATAGGTTTGTCAACAACATTCTTTGGTTTCGTATTCCTCATTTGAAATATCATAATTTTAAATGTCATTTTGGTCTGTCATTACTTAACAAACATGCTCAACTATTAAAAAATTTGAAAATATCAAATTTTTTGTAATAACAAACGATAAATTTGGTTTTGAAAAAAAAAATTAATAGTTCTAAAATCAGTTTTGGCAGTGCTGTTTTCAGCATGGTGTTTAAGCTAAATCAGATTTAACTTTAAATTGAAGAGCAGTGCGAACAGGATATTAGCCGTTTCTCTTAGAATCTTTTTTTTTTAAAGTTTGTTTGCTGTATAGTATATACACGTGATTTTGAACACCCGCACAAAAAATAAATCATCAATCAGGAGAATGCGTTGTCCACTCCAAATCGCTCTTCGTTCAAATGAGGTTGGTTTGTTTGTTTGTTTGTCGCTCAACGGCCATCATTTGCACACGAGAGATAATTAGACCGGGAGACCTACAGTTTAAAGTGGATTCCGAACCACTACAAACACTCATGTCCAAGGTGGGATTCGAACCCACGAACTGTTGAACCGAAGGCAAGAGCGCTAACCATTTGGCTGCCAGCTCGTCTTCGTTCAAATGAGGAGCACGGGGAAGAAATTTTGCAGCACAGCTATTGATGACCTTGAAAAATGAGCTGTTGTCCCGTCCTGCTGAAACCATATTTCTTTCATTCACCAAGTCAGCAAAACTTTTTTGTCACGTAACATAACAGCTTGAAGTAACTGCGACCGTCAGTACTTAGTGATCATGAAAATGACACTCTTACTGCTTGGATCAGATCTGATGAGACATGCTCTCCACTCCTCCTTTTCTGCATAGAACCCATTTCCCTGAAAGTGCCACCTGTAAAAAGATAAATTTTCATTTCGGTACATGTCCAAAAGACGCAATAGTGAAGCGATTTTTGGAAAGCGCGAAGAACTGAAATAACCGAACTATCATTTGAAAAATAGAATTTTACGGCAAATACAAGGTTTTCATTTCTCCAAGGCATGATGGCGACTGAAGTACAATGTCACACAATTTTATGATCGCCTCTACCGAGTGAGATTCCTCCTACCTCATTACCTTTATTAATTTTTGTGTTAATTCAATCTGAAATATCAAAATTAAGTTGCCGCACCCTGTATATTGATAAAAAAAATTTCTTTTTATTTCGGACCAGAAACCACTACTGCTTATTACAATTCTAATTTGAATTGGAATCTCTTCGATTTGTTATTTATTCTTTGATTTCATAAATTTAGAATATTTTCATGATATTAGAAAAGGGCAAACTATATACATTTAAAAAAATTCGATAAACAATTTTCAATAATATAAGCTGAATCATTTAGGGTGCAAAAAGAAATAGGAGGAATAAAAAAAAAGTAAAAATGAAAAATAAAATCTAAAACAATAACATAGAAACTATACTTCAATATCATCTGGAAAACGTAGAGAAAAAAGGGAATTCTAAATAATAAGCAAATGAGTTTTCCGCATTGGCTTTGAACGAAGTTGATAAAAAGATAAAAGTTTAGCCAAAGATATTACAAAATATTGTATAACCGAAAGTATTGTCAAGGAATAATAAAATATAAAAAGTAGTTAAAATTATATAAACTAAACTTTGTGGTATGACAGCCCATGTGGGCAAAGGCCTACAGTGCCCATCTCTGCTTTCCTGCTCGAGAGGCCCTGGGTTGCGAAGTATATGTCCTGATTAGGCGATCAGCCTAACATGAAAAAAAGTAATTAATTGGTAAAAATAAAAGTATGCCGTAAGTCTAAGGATTAAAAAAGGAGCTTAATTAAAATTTGTAAAGATTTTAAAACTGAAAGTTAACTACGATGAGCTGATATTGGTTATAATAGCCAGGAAGACGGAATTAGTTAAGGCATGTTAGTAGAGTGTTGGAAATAACTAAAGAAAACGATACTTTAATGGTGAAGTTATATTAAAAATTGAATAAGAGTAGGATATTATTAAAGAGTTTAAAAATTATAAAATAAAAATGTGATGAGAGAAATAATCAAAATAATCATTAAAATCGAAGTAATTTTTATAATGACACAATAAATATTTTATCTTATACTTAAATTTCTATATCATAATCAATATTAGTGGAAAAAATGAAATTGTTAAATAATAACTAAATCGTAAAAAGTCAAATTCGAAATATTTAAATTTAAATTTAGTGATAACTTCAGTAAAAATATAAAAAGGTAGATATAAATAATGCAAATAACCAAAATGAGCGGTTTCAAACAATATTTTGGGATCAAATTTTCGTAGGCTTTTTTGAACCGAAAAGTTTAAATAGTGTACTCAAATCTGTTTACGTACTATTATTATTTTATAATTTTTTTTTCTTTGTGTGATTACATAATATACAAGGTAATTAAGAAAGTCCTTGCTGTGTGCTTTTAATGACCCAAAAGAACATAACTTATAGAAAGTGTAGTTGGTTGTTAGGCCTCGAAGTAATCATCATCGGAATCCAACACCGTCTACCAACCTGTCTCCAGTTGTGGAATCCCCTTTGCAGTAAAACTGAGGGTTTGGGGGGCAAAGAAGTCCATGAGTGCTTGACACAAGTCTGCTTCATTCGTGAAGGATTTTCCACGAAGATGATTGTCCAGGGAATGGAAAAGGTGGTAATTTGATGGAGCAAGATCAAATGAGTAAGGCGGATGTCACAAAATCTACCAACGAAATCCATGTCTGGTATTCCTGGCCATCCATGCTTCATGTGGCCTTGCATAGCGGCCAACAACAGTACACCTTTGCGATTAACCAATGCTGGCTCCTTCTGTTACACACAATGCCTGTTGCTCACGTTCCACTTGTTGGGAATACAGACCCGCAGTGACCGTTTAGACTGTTAGTAGCAACTTATAGGGAACCACTTGATGACCAGACGCCAGCTTCATCACACAGGGATAAATCTCTCGACCTGAATTTGTGAAGCCAATCCCTTGCTGTACGTTCGTTCACAGCTCTATCCCCAAGCGCTTGACACATTCGGCGACTTGATGCAGCAGCTGACAAGCCCACTTTCAAGTCGTAAAGCAAGCAACACCGAACCAGCTCCTTCGACACGTTAATTTCTCTTCGCTGCAGTACGAGTTACGATTGATGAATGTGCGCGGTGGACCTGCTTTTATATCGGCTGATATTCCTACTCTCGACTGACAGGTGTCTCAACCACGTCGTACACTAATGTGCATATGTAT
>JAJQOW010001996.1:0-27517 GCA_037975125.1 Latrodectus hesperus | reverse complement strand
GTAAACAAAAATAAAGTCAAATACTTACCAGTTATATCTATATATATATATATTTTCAAATGGCGGGCACAAGAGGGTTGAACCAACAGCCCCTAGATACAAGGCCTGAGCGCAAGAGTTATGAGTCATCAAGAGAAGACCTGTTGGAATATTCGCCGTCGCTGTTACATCGGCAAAAGATAAACAAAATTTGCATGTGTAAAACCATCAAATGTCTAGTTTTCTTTGTGTTTTAAGTAAAATATCACATTGAATTTCACAAACCAAAAGTTTTTTTTTTACTTTTAGAAAATATGATTACATCTGTTAAAGTAATAAACTTAAAAGAATTAGTTCATTTTTAAAGGTAGAACAATTTTACTTAATATATATATATATTTGGAAAAATAGTAAAACTTATAAAAAAAGAGTTTAAAGTTAACTTTTTTGTCATTAAAGTAGTTATATGAAATTTAATATTAGAATTTTAATATAACTATATCGAACAGCAATTTCCTCGATTATAAAGCAAGAAGTACATTACACTAAAATTAAAATGTAAATTTAAGTTAAAAATTTTTATAAATTCAAAAAATATACACATTTTTATAGTGGTTATCCATTATAATATAAATTTAGTTTTATAAATAGAATTTCATATATATAGGAAATACAATTTTTATATTAATAACATTACATTGGAATATGAGTTTACTAAACTTTTTTTTCTCATTAATGTATAGGATTTTTAAAACCAAAACATTATAATAATTGTAAGCAATTACAGAAAAAATATTAGAATTAAAATTTTTTTATTTTATCACTTTAAAATTAACAAACTTAAATTACTTTTATTTGCAGAAAATAATTTTAGATTTGTTAAAGTAGCATTTAATTAACTTAACGAATTATATCGTTAAGTAATGATAGAAGAGTTTTACTGCACTTGGAAGAATTTATGAAAAAATAGTAAGACACATATAAAGAGAGATTGCTTATCCTGTAAATTTTTGTTATGAAAATATTTCTATGAAATTTAACATTAGAATTTTAATGGCAAAACTAAATCAAATTGCATATTCTTGATTTTAAAACAGTAAGTAAATAAAACACACCCTTAAGTAAAAAGCATTTATTTTTAAAATTTGAAAAAATATACAGGCATATATATACAGATAATTCATTATTATACAACTGGATGCAATTCAAGAATATACATGAGGAGCACAGTTTTATGAATAAAAATGAAATTATATATATGTATATAAATATATATAATCTGATGATACATTTATTCTTCAACTCATTAATCTTGTGCATGATTTTCTTAAAAGTTTATTTTATGTTATAATTACAACAAACAGTAATGAAAAATATTATAAGAATCAATAATAAAAATTTAATTAGAATTAGACATATTCAATGAAATGTTATTTTTCTAATGTTTTTAATTTACGTAGTGTTGTTATCAAAGACATATGTCTCTCTTTCAATATCATCCTCCTTAAAGCGCAATTCGTAAACCTTAAGCAAAATTTGATGACTGGATTTAATATTTTTTTAACTTAATCATATCAGCAATAAATATGTCTAAATTTTGTTTCAAGTAAATATTAATTTCTTAATCCAATCATTTCTATACCACAATTTTTCAAGAGTAAGCTAATATAACAATTGTACACAAGAAGTAAATTAAATAACTAATTTTTAATTAATCTTAAGATAATTTATAAAGCAAATAACTTACTTGAAAATCATTTCATTTCCAAACAATGTGAAATAATTCTAAGACTTTTTGTATTTTTCTCTTTATTTAAAATTAAGATGTTAAAGATTAAAACCTATACATGTAAAAACAGAAAGAAATATATTTATTTAAATTTATTTATCACTATATATATATATTTTATTTTCTGGAAAAATCAAAATGGTATGGTAATTTATAAATTGAAAAATTTAAATTCATCACATAAACTAATTAATATTTAATTTATAGCTTTGTAAATTCTTTTATTATATAAATGAAGAATACTTCTGTTTTTAGACTAAATAGAATTGTTAGCATTTAAAATTTACAAATTGAAATTGTTTCCCACTTTCAATTAGTAAATTTGAAACATTTAATTGTACCATAGGAGAGAACGAATATAGTAAATATCCATGTAATATATAATACAGTAAATATATTATTTCTGATGCTTAAAATATTTCCTCCTAATAAATATAACATTAAAAAATTATATTTAAGTTTTTAAAATATTTAAGTTTTTATAAAATATTAAGTTTTTAATTGGCGAATCAACACAAAGCTATAAATAAAATTAAAATATGCGATTTCAACATTACATTTTTCATTAAAAATATGCGTTATGGTAATAATAGTTGTTTTCACAATAATTTGATATTAATGTGTATTAATATTCACATATATTTATACATTTGACGTATATACCATGTGATTAGACATTTATCTATTATTAAATTGGTTTTTTACATTTCCCCTCACACTTTTATACAAGCTTTTTTTTACTTAACAAAATAATTTTATAAAATCAGTAATTTATCGTTCTTTCTCTTAAATTTTAAAATATTCATGAAACATTTAATTTTAACATTCAATTATTTCTAATATCATACGAGTAAATCATGCATACTAAATAAAATTTTGATTAAATGTATGAAACTTACCCTTGATGATTTCGTTGGTTAAAAATCCTTCCTTGGAATATATAGAATCCATTTCTGTAAAAGTTCTTTATCCACTGGAAACTTTGAAAACTCTAACAGTAGTATTACAAATGTCGTAATTTCCTTTGCAATAAGGAACGCAGCACCTAGATGGCATGATTCAACAGTTTTTATGGAAAATGCACTATTCAGGAAAAATAATCAGAAGAAATCAATTCAAAAGTAAGCTTATAAAGAAAATATTTAAAAATCATTAAAACGCCACCACATTGTTCACACGTTTCACGTTGAAAATGTAAAAACTCCCTCACTCCAGTCGAGAGAAACAGGTCTTGTCTTCGTGACGTCACAGCCACTTCCTGTTCGAGCGCTCAGGCCTTGTATTCCAGGGGGTGTTTGTTGAACCCTATGCCACAACAAGGCCAGAGATTGCTACTCATTTGTCGTTACCCAGCGGATACCTGTGAAGCAAGTCACGGAGGCGAGTAGCGTTACCCGCGCCATACCACCACAAACCCGTTTATAGGGCGCGCCACATTCATACAACAACACAGAAGAAAAAACAGAGAAAGAAAGAATCATCCATTCCATAACTGGATTCGAACCCGGGACCATCAACTTAGGAGTCAGGAACGCTAATTACTCAGCCAATCGGTCGGCTATTATATCTATATAATTATGCATATATTTTTAATCAACGAGACTTTTACAACAGTTTTTCAGATGCCTATTTCAGATTAACTCCACTTGAATGCTGTGAAACACTACAGAGGTTGAGACGGGGCCATTTAGATGCGAAGAACTGCGTTGTTTAGAAAGATGTTAAAGCGTCCGGGGGTCCCCACTAGGAGGATGACTTGACGATGCCAAAACCACAATTGATATTTTGGTCTCGTCTAACGAATTCATAATATTTATTGCCCACAATTATTTAAGAATTTGCTTTTTTCTTTCAGTTTTCTAAAACCGAAAATTTAGCATTGCATTTAAATGGCCAGGAGCACAAAAGGGTTAAACTTGTGTCGACTCCATTTTTCGAATTGCTCCTCCCCCTTGGAGCGAGGGCCCACCTGTGGGAAACACTGGTCTAGATCATATATAAAATACAAATATACTTCAAAAACAGTTAAAGGAGTCTCAGAATAGTTATTAATTGAGGAATTTTATTCACGTTTATAGATGACTGCTTTTTGAGAGCATTCTTATTAACATGATGAACTCTTGTTAATTTGAATCTATATAATTCGAAATATCAGTTAATTTAAGCAAATGATGCAGTCATAAAAATCTTTATTTAGAAGAAATTTGAAAAAAAAATGCTTCGGAACTTTAAAGAATTCTTTGATGACCTTGGATAACTCAAAGATTAAAACATACCTTTTCTAGTATTATGTTTGCTTATTTAGTACGTTATTCTTATGTACTAAAATGTAGGTATCTATTTAATATTCTAAATGTCTGTGTTTATTTGATGTTCTAAATGCTGTCTTAAATGTCTTATTTTACAGTCAATAGATTCTTTTTGTGAACTGAAATGTTTTATAAGAGAGGGAAAAGCATTTTTTAGTCATGTTTATTTAAGTTTAAATTGACAATTGTATATCTTGTCAAATTAATTTTTATAGACATAACAGAATTGAATCTGTGCACTCTAGCCATCTTGGAACAATGATTTGGAAAACATAACACCTGGTCGACCGATAGCTGAGTGGTTAGCGTTCCGTGCTCCTAAACTGTTGGTCCCGGTTTCAAATCCCGGTTCGGGCATGGATGTTTCTTTCCTTCTCTGTTCTCTCTGTGTTTCTCTGTCCTTTCTTCTGTGATGTTGTATGAATGTGGCCCACCCTATCAACGGGTTTGTGGTGGTATGGCGCGGGTAACGCTACTCCGTGACTTGGTTCACAGGTGCCCGCTGGGTAACGATAAATGAGTAGCAGTCTCTGGCCTTGTTGTGGCATAGGGTTCGTCACCCAAATGTGCCCGCCATTGAAAAAAAAACATATAACACCTGAGAATAACAATTTGAGTTGCGTTTAAAGCTTTGTAAAAAAGAGTTCTTTGTTTTATATTCTCTATATCTTTAATTCAAATTTATTATTATTTACATTGGCTGTTTTTAATTTCCTACTCATTTTTGGAAATATAAAATCGAAGAAAACTTATAAATTCAAGAATGAAATTATTTTGTAATAATGTACATTGATTCATCTATTTTACTTCTCAAAATGAAATATCGATTATTTTCTTAATAGAAATCTATGTTTATCTTTCTCGATAACAATTGAAAAGAGTCTAAGATTTTTGTTAAGTGGTTACAAAACCATTTTTATGATTATATATTGATTGTCTTCAAGAAACCTTTTTATGGTATTTTCTTTATGTAAATCTTTTAATAAAACTGTCAGTCAGTTTTATTATTTGAAAAAAATCTAAGCACATGTAACATATTAAGCTGAGACATTTATTAAATATCTTTTTATGTGATAAATATAACGAAATAATTTATTCCTGAAAGTTTAAATCTGGATACCTTATTGCCTTATCTTTTTAATCCAATTAATTTCAAACTTCAAAGAAAGATTAAATTATATTTTCCTGCTCTTACATAATATTAAGAAGGAAATTATGAAACGGATCTCAATAGATCCTATTACCTAGAATGTATTTACAATATTTATTTAAGCATTAAGGGTTATATATTTGCGATCAATATTTTAATCACGAAGCTAAAATTTATTCCCAAAACGTTATTCTGAAAGTTCTTAAAGGGACTTGGCAGTCTAGTTTTTAAAAGTTAATGCTGGTAATTTTAACCATGAATTATCTTGCCATTTGTTTGTAAGTAATAGTATATAGTGTACAAGAAACTAAATTCATTAAAAGTTGGAAGCTTTACATATTTAATTTTTTGACAATAAAAATATAGAAATCGATTAACATGATTTCAATAAAAAAGTTATTGCTAGTAACACTATTCTATACTTGTCTCTAGTGGACTCTAGTGCTGATGCTATTGATGTAAGAGAGCAATGAGTGATATTGTCATATACATTGTCAATCTATTCCATCAGTGTAAAAAATGAACAAAGACACTGAGTAAGGAAAAGGAGAGTTGACGTCTTCTTTTATATATATTTGCATTTATTTAATTTTTGCCAAGATTTACTATACGGAATGGAAATGGGGTCTAAACTTACAGATAAATCAGAATCTTGCAAGTATCCTGCGCCATTATGTGATGACAAATGGTTATTTTTTATTTTAAGTGTCATTGGATTTAGAGTCGATTCTGAATCAAAGAAGAAAGCGAGGTGCTTTCATTTAAAGAAATTTTTTTGTCTTAAAAGGATCGTTGTTGTCTTATCTGTGAGTTTTGCTATTTCTACAATGATGTATCAACAAAATGGTGTAGTCTATAACAAACAAACATTAATTGTGATGGCTTGTTACGTTTGTTCACTTGCCATCTTTCTACAATTGCGAATCAAATCTAGTGAAATTTCGAATTTTCTGGAAGTATACTGGAAAATCAGAGCTTTGTTTCGTTTTAGATGTAGCAAAGAAAGACGTGTCATAAAGTTATCCTTTTTAGTGATTGCAATTTACCCAGTTGTTATGGCAGTGACAATGACTCTCAGTGTTGTTGACAGGTTGAAAGAGTACTCAGCTTTTTGGTTCTTTAATTATACCCCACAAACGAGTGAAATTATTACATCAATACTGATGATTTTTTCGATGACTTTGTTCTTCGCACCAAAGTTTGTAATTCCTTCTCTCTCCGTAATTATGCATTCTTCATTTGGGCATAATTTGGCAAAAGCTGTTCGCGCTCAAAGCAAACGCATGTTAGGCTTAGCGAAGTCTAAAACGCTGGCCCAAGAAATGATGAAATACAATGCCTTGATTCATTGCTGTGAAAAGTTTGAATCCTGCACTAGAGGGACCATGTTCCTCACTCTAAGTGCTTGTTTCACCATAATGTATACAGGGATAGGGATACTCTTAGATAAATTCAGTCATATTTCCTATGATGCTAGAATGATCGAAGGAATTCTTACGTTGGCGTTCTGCACATTTTCCCTTGTGTGTCTCTTAATATTTACATCTGAAATACCAGAATCAATGGAAAAATCCCGATCGATGTTTCAAAAGATCCACCGAGATATGCTTGCAAAAAATGAAGCGGAATTCAAGAGTCCAAATCAGCTTAAACTTTTGAAATCTTTAAGTCAAATCCAGCCAGTATACCTAACAATATGTGGTATAATTAGAGTTGATAGAAGCATAATATTTACTTCAATTGGAGGACTTTTAACATATTGCATAATGATAGTTCAACTGCATAATGTGGACTGAAATATTTCTGAGTACAAAGATGAAATAGTGAAATAAAGAGGAAATAGGGCAGCAAAAGATGTTATATTATGGTTTTGATAACTTTAAAATATGTAATCAAAAAACATAGACAATGTGTATTCGCAGGTTGATTTATTAAAATGCAAATTTTATTTAGGATTTATAAGTTTATCAAAGAGGCTTTTTACTATGGAACATTTATATAAGGGACAATTTTTCCCTTCGATTGTTGCATTTTATGAAGATTAAATGCATCAGAGCGTTTAAATCATAAAACAAGTTTTTTGTGATTAATTTACAAATGTTCTAACTATACCAAATATTTTCTTTATAATGTCCAACCATTAAGTGAATTTCACGCTGTTCGATTTTCGATGAAACTTAAGGCAGTCCGCAAATTCGTAGATGATCGCATGAGACTTGTCTCGCGAGATGCTCAGAGCGTCTCGGGAGAATCGCATCAGACCAAATGACGTCATTAAGGTCTTAGTTATGTCAGAAAAGGGGTGGAGCACGAGACGTTTCTAGATTTCGAGCAGGTTCAAAATATCTGGCAACTTTCCGCGAGACAGCGCTCTCATTGGTTTAAAATTCCATGACGTCAGATACAACGTTTTAGCTACGTCATACTAAGACATCGAGGAGATCCCATTTGTCTACTATAAGACGGCGTCTCAATCGGATTGTCTACCGAATTTGCGGCCTGCCTAAGACACATCAAGGGGTGGAACTAATAGAACTTATTTTGCGAGTGTGTTATCGTTGCCCCGGTGGCTTGTAACTTATGGAAATCTGAATGCCAGCTAAACATAGGTTTTCTTCCTTCATCATTAATGGTTGGGAATGGTTCAAGTGGAAAGTTCTTTAATGGAGAAGAAAATATTTAATTATATAAAGAAGAATCACATCGAGAGAGACCCGGCAGTACAACTCTGCATTTATGCAGTTAACGGCACGGAGGAGGTGAGGTTTTCATAATTTAAACCTGGAAGCTTATATAGGTGTTTTCGGAGTAAAAGCAGAAATAAATCAGGCCCTTTTACTTTCATTTTCTGGAGCTTATAAAAAAATAAATAAAAAAAAATCAAAATGATTTTAAATTGCAACAATTTGCTTTGCTCTATAATTTCTTTTTATTTAAACATTTTCCTTTATTATTTTAAATATATTGTTAAAGAAATACTACTCTGTATATTTATCAAGCTTTAAATTGTAAATACTCAGGGAAAAAAATAGTAACAAAAGTAAATCTTCCCTAAATTCTCACTATTTTCCTATTTAATTTTATTTTTCTCTTGATTC
This sequence comes from Latrodectus hesperus, assembly GCA_037975125.1. Lineage (NCBI taxonomy): Eukaryota > Metazoa > Arthropoda > Arachnida > Araneae > Theridiidae > Latrodectus > Latrodectus hesperus. Next base: position 19,192 of record JAJQOW010001996.1, on the reverse strand, counting down.
TTCCTCTATTTCTTTTCTCTACTTAAAATCAGGATCAAAAGACAAGAATTGCACTAAAAGGTGGTTTCACTTAATATCATAAAAATCAGTATTGGAGGTAGGAACTCTGCTCCAGCCCAGCAAACACAGAGATGCCGGGCATCCATCGGGCCTCTGCTGTCAGCCGTCTTGGCCAGCAGCGGCCCGCCGCTATTTGGCCTCGTCGGCTCCGTCAATAAAGTGGTCGTCGTCATTGTTGCTAAGCCGGCAGTACGGTCCGCTGTTGGCCCAACGCCGGGTGGCCATCAATGCCATATTGGCCGCATGCGGCCCATGTAATTGCCAGTACATGCCCATATACGGTTATCCATCGGCCTTTTGCCGTTTGGCCGACGATAGCCGCTTTCACCGACCTAGGGCTGGTTATGGTTATTTATTTCTATAAATATTGAATTCATTTTTATGTTAATATTGTATATATTGTTAAAGTTAATATGGAAATATTGGAAATCCATCAAATTAATATTGAATATATTTTTGTGATTTTAAAAGACAATTGTTATCCATGTAATTGTCAAATATCATTTAGTGCATTTTTAGTTCTTAATTATATAAAGATTAAAAAATATGAATTTCTAACTCATATTTTAAATCATTTTTTGACAATGCTATCTAAATTTTATAGTTTTATTTTGATAATCTTAATTTTATTTAAATTACTTTTATATTCTGTTTTTAAAGTATTTTGTTATTACAGAATTTCATTATTTTTTTAAAAAAAATCTTGTGTAAGCAAGTGTCAATTTATTGCTAAAACTGAACTTGAAGGTATAAAAGAATTCCAGTTGTTTAATGATAATTTAATAGAATTATTTTAAAGCACACACACGTATTTAGTTTCTTTGTATATAAATTAATATTTCATTTTCCAAATCAATTAACTCCATGCAACAAGATGTTGAGAAAATGATAAAAAGAATATAGATTAACTATTACTTATAAAAATTAACAAAACAAAAGCCATAAATGTCTCCAAGCAACAAGATGTTGAGAAAAATGATACAAAAGGAAACAGATAAAGATTTTTTATTACTTATAAAAATTAACACAACAAAATCCATATATAAGTGAAATGTCTAAATATCTATGGAATTAACATTTTTTATTTATGATAATACTGAAAATAATAAAGTGCTATTTTTATTGACATTTGAAAATAATTGTTGCAAAATTTTTTTTAACATTTTTAATTTACAAGTTTTTTCTTTTATTTTTCTGGTCCACCTTCCAAATTAGTACTCTGGAACAAATTTCTCCTTTTGTGAAGATTTTCCCTTTGTTGTTATACTCTGAAAATAAAAATAATAAAAAACAGAACTGTTAAACTGATTCAATTTAATTACAAAAATAGAAACAGCAGGATGTTAATAACAACTCAGGTAAAAAACAGAAAAAAATTGAGTTGATATGTTTATATAAATCAGGTGAAACTTCAATTCTAGGTACTCCGAAAATACCTGCACTAGCTTCCAGCTGGAGCTCAGCGCAGAAACTAAACCGAAGAACCCACAGACTTGGTCAGATATCTCTAAAAATATTATTTCACATAATATATAGCGACTACAATTTATTATATGTGCTGTTCCATGTAATATGAATGTGTCATTAAATAGTTTTCAGAGCAAACTGACATTGTTTATATTTCAAGAACGACTGCATTAGTACTTTTTCTTACATTTGTAATAACATTTCAATGGCAACGTAATAACATTGGAATTGACAGTTGTTACATTTATAACAACATAATTTATTTCTGTAATAAAAAAATTTACATTTGTAATAATAATATTTGAATTGACAATTGACTTGGAGTACTTCATTTTAATGTTAAAAACTTTTATTTGAGCTTTTGTGAAGAAATCTTATCCTTTTATTGGATAAGTATTTGGAACATTTTATCTAAATTCAGTCCTTGATTTTCTTTTACTTTTTTAATAATAAGGTGGTTTTAGAGGGAAAAAAACGCCATGAAATACCATTTTTTTAATAGTGTAATATATTAATAATTATTTTCGATTTAAACCTATTACTCCCTTCATTGCAACATAATATTTTTACACTTAAATAAAACTCTCAAGTATGTGATATAACTTATTAAAATTGTAATTAATTGAGAATAAAAATTTTTTAAACAATTTTTTTTCATAATGAAAATAAATTTATCTAAGAAATGTGTCAACAGCTTCAGAAAAATATCATAAAAATTTCTCTTCGATTTTATTAGTTTTTGAAATTTTTCCCAAAGGATATTTAAAAATTAAGTCTGTATATCAATGCATTCAATTCAATTATACACTGTAAGCTAGATTTTACTTTTATTAATTTATAAAATAATTCTAGAGTAATTGAAACCGATACTTAATATGATAATAGAAACACACCAGGAATACTGTTTTTGGTGATTTTATAAATTCGCAAATATTAAAATTAATTTTTATCATATAAAAATATATATAAGAAGTATAAAAAGTCTAGAATATAAATTTCACATTAAAAAATAATTCTAACTAAAATTTCTCCTTTTTATAAATATATTATATATATATATATATATATATATATATATATATATATATATATATATATATATATATATATATATATATATATATATATATATATATATATATATACATACATACATACATATATATATATATATATATATATATATATATGTAATGATTTTAATACGATATCGAAATAAAAAAATTAATTTAAAATTTTGTTTTAGAAGATTGAAAACGTTTTTATATTAAAAGTATTTTGTTTATCTGAAAGCGATAAAAATAGAATTGAAGCAAACGTGAGAAATACGATAATTGATCACAGTTATCTTTACATTATACCAGGAATCACCACTTTTACCAGTGTACATGAGTAATTAGTAAATTTGTCACCAGGTAATGAGCAACCCTACGATCTAAAAGTATTTTAAGGTTCATTACACACACAAACACTAATTACCATAACACACAAGCACCTCAAACACAGTTCGGCAAGATTTCGATTATCCGGTAATTCAGGGTGAACCTCCAACCAGGCGATTGACTCTTGATCTTTTTCATCTCTTGTTAAAGAGAACAAACGAAATGAACTTTCGCCACTTCCTCAATTTCCAATCTTGTTTGCGAAATACTTGATTCCGTTATTCTATCACCCTCTATAACTAAGAAAGCTAGAACACACTCTTGTGACGTCATCAAGCGGTGGCTGAAATCAACTATGTTCGTTCACGAAAAAAATATTCCGAAGGAACTGATTTTATTTTTTTTTTAGAAGTCCCTAGAGCTATCAATTTTATTCTCTTAAATTGATTCTGATATTATTTCCACGAAGAATATTAAAAAATTCATGGCAGTCATATGAAAAAATTTATTTAAGTATAACTTCTAGCAATTGTCAAGAATAGCTTACAATTGTGAATAACAAACTTTCTACTCATATTAAGATCAAGTCTATGAAATTTTATTCAATATTGGAATTTATATTCTCGTTTGTGTACTTTTAAAAGAAATATATATCTGCGTTGATTATTAATAACCAAATCAACATAAAATAATTTTTATAATATATATATATATATATATATATATATATATATATATATATATATATATATATATATATATATATATATATATATATATATATATATATATATATATATATATATATATATATATATATATATATATATATATATATATATATATATAATTCCTGTGCATTTTTTTAAAATCCGGATGCTATGTTTTATTCTAAAACAATTATTAGCAACATAATCTATAATGAATTAAAATAATTCTTTAAAATTTTTTATATGCAAAGACATGATTAATTTTTTAGCAAAATATATTCCATATGTATGATAGATGTACAGCATTTTATGGGTGATAACTAATTTGTATAATTGAAGTAGAAAAGAAAATAACAAAGTAGAAAATAATTTATTATAATCATTATTTTTTATACTTCTAAAAACAATACACAAATTTCATTTAAAAAACAAACGTGAACATTATTTTGCATATTAGAACACAAGTAAATTATTAATATGTATTAGAAAAAAATTAAATTATGTACATAATTATTACATTTTTATTAAATTTATTTTGATGCATTCCTAACGATGGATAAAAATAAACTACTTGAATATACTTCAACTTATTTTCAAAATTACTTTAGTTTTAAAAAGAAATAAATATATTAGATACAATTTCTGATACATTAAAATATAGTTTTTTCAGAATTAGGAAACGCTTGAATTTTTCTTTTTTTAGATTGAGTATTAATCACTATAGAGTCATCAATTTTTTTGCAATAATTTTTAAGATATATATATATGATTTGATTATGAAGAATTTTACTTCTTCAACAGCATGTCCATTTTACCATCTTTCAAAAGGTAGGTAAATTTCAGATTCCTTCAGAATCCTAATTACTAAAAATGAATATGTTATATGATTAGAACAAACGACAAGTAATATAACCTTTCAAAAAAATCTGTTCCTTAACAAACCACAAAACATCTCTCTGCATTTTACTTACAGTATTTTCTGACTAACAAGATGAAATATTATCAATTAAATCATACAAATCTGTTTCATAATCCTCATAATTTTGATTTAATTTAATTTGCTTAGTATTTTGTTGTATATTACTAATATCAATAACATTAATTTGAAATTGTAATGAATACATACTCACTTTTTTATTGGCATATTTTTATGAAACCATTTATATATATAATCAGATTTTCATCAATTACAACAGAAGTACACAAATTTGGATGTGGATTATAGCAAATTTTTAAAAACATAAAATTTTGCTTTTTCTTTTGACAACAACCCAAAAATCCAGAATATCTATATTTTTCTAGCATTTTTCCATTTCGTCTAAATTTGAAAAATAATGTTTTTGCTTGTATTCCACAAGTCATTTTCTTTACTTTGAACAATTCCTTCACACAGTTGTGTATTTTCACATCTTAGCGGTTTAATTGAGGGATCCTCTTGATGACATCTTTATTTGTTAATTATTCTCAACATTCATTAAAGATACAAGGCACAGCATTAGGATATAGTTTCAGATATTGTAGGATCACGACTATTCTATTACCATTTATCTCATCGAAAGTTTCATTCTTAAAATATCACTTGGTTTGAAATGCATTTCACACACTCCTAGAAGTAAAATTTAAGTTAAGATAGCTGATATACATGCAACAAAAAAAACCTCAATTTTTCTTTACTAATGATGATTATTTATTTGATATGATCATTAGGATGCATTTCGAAATTAATTTCGAAAAAGCTTAGAGTTTATCCATTACTACAGTTTTCTTTTAACTCAAACATCTTATTATTATTAATAAATCGAAAAATAAATTATTTTATTTTTCTATGACAATTTAAATTTGAATAATATGATTTTACGCGCAACAAGTTTAAAAAAAAATTCCATAGGAATTCACTTTTGATTTCATTTGAAGTTTTTTATTACTATTAATTATTACAAATGTTCAAAAATAAAATGACAGGATAAAAATCATGCAAATGTAACAATAAATGAAATTAATTTTTTTACCCTGGAATGTTTGGTTACTTCCATATTTTCTCTCGAAATTGCACCCAACCATTAGCGTTTTAAATCTTCATGTGGGAATTAAAAGCGAAAAACCTAAGGTCCAGTTTCATAATTGCTTTTACGGGCAGTTACGCAACATTTAAAAGGCATGTTCTTTATTATTACACACAGGATGAAAATACAATAAAATATTTTGAAAAATATCTCGAAAACGAACTGCCGTTAAATGGTAAGCAATACAATAACAACAGTCTCTGTTAAAGCGTCAACCTCCGGATGCAACGTCACAGTCATTTCGTCACGTGGTAGTCAGGCTTTCTATTATCAGAAAGTACTGGTTATTCCCAGTAAATCAAGCGTACTAGTATGATATCCCTCTCCATTGGCGATCATTGTGACTTTTTTCGTTGCCAAATGGCAACGCAAGCCAGAACGGGGACAATTTGGCATAAATAAACGGCGGGAGTTCCAACCGATTTCAAATTGCTAAAATAGGAAAACAGAAATAACAATCATATTAAAAACTTTAAGCATTCAATAGCTTAAATTCAATGGGTGCCAATCGGGGTAAGATACCATGGTTTTCTCCGATTTCGAATTACTATAGTCCTAACACAAAATAAGAAAACAATAATAACAACTGTAGCGCCCTCTATCTGCAGCGTCACCCATGGAATCGTCAACGAGAAGGCCAGTCACTCTCCAACAACCGACGGTATGAGACATGTCCATATGACTCTCATGTTTATTTTCTTTTCTTCAAATTTAAACGTTTTAGTTGTTATTTAGTATTATTTGTAGTATCTGTGTGTATCTGTGTTGTGCTCAAATTGTACCTAAAATTGTAATAAAATATTTTGAGCTATTTAAGGAACCTATTTCTTTGTTCCTATTAAACCAGCTACATGCTACACGCTACAAAAAATGGCAGCCCAACGTGAGACCCGAGTTCGAGTTTCTTTTTGCAATTGAAAATTCTACCCAGAATTAAATTTTGTTGTTGGAGGGGAACTCAAAATTTTACAGGTTACCTCCTGATGTGTATTGTTTTATGGATTCATTAGAAGTATAATCTCATCCGAGATCATTATTGTTAGATTCCGAAGTGTAATCTCATCCGAGATTGTAGTTGTAGTTCGTTTGAGGAGTTCAGCGATCTGAAAATTCCAGATAAGTTGCTTTTATACTGTACTAAGAATTAAAATTATCTTATGTTTAAGCACAAAAAATGTTAATGTTTAAGCACGTATGAATATAAAACTATATAAAAAGTTTCTTTATAAGTTGCGTTCCATAAAAGTGTTATTATTTTATGTTCTTGAATTTTGAACAGTATTATTACTTGCGAGTATAATTATTTGTTTGATTTGGTAGATATGTTTCACATATTATTAAATGAATAATATTTTGTATTAGAGTATTGAATTAAAAGATATATTTATTTTATTATTATATTTGAAGTATTATAGTATGTGTACGTGAATTAATATCTCTGTTACTTCTGAATATTTTTATTTCTCATATATTATATTTCTTAATTCTGAATAGTTGAAAATATATTCTTTAAAGTGAGATAGTGTTTAAAATATAGTATCTAACAGAATTTAATTGTCTGATGACTGTGCATTTTTCATGCGATGATACTTTTGTTTTGATTTAAAACACGAAACAAGGCGCCGCAAACGACCGTTGTTATTGCTTTCATATACGCCTCACTGTCTAGCCTTTCAGTATCTATGAATGCTTATTTTTATTTATTTAATTTTTTTCGTCATTCACTTTCTGTTTAGAATCTTTGTGTTTTATTTTTTAGTAAGTGGTTTCATTGAATAAAGAATGAAAATATATTGTATTCCATGTTTATATTTAAGGTTATATATTAAGATTGCAACATTATTATTAATATTTTGGTAAAAGGTATCAGAATTGATATTCTAGAAAATTGAAGAACTTTTAAGTTAAATAAAAAGTCAATAAAACATTTTGTTATTTTAATATAAAATATTCTTTGAATGCATATAATTAAGTTATCTTAATTAATATATTTTGAATTATTGAATGTGGTATTAAAGTATTGATAAAGTATAATTTATAAACAAAGGTACACATTTAGTGATTATTGGTAATTATAAAACGAAAGTAAAGAGTTATAAATGAAACGAAAATAAAATTCATGGTAGAATTGTGAAATGCTTTGTTTTGGTTTTGTTTGATTACAGTGAATATCATATGAATATTTCAGGTTTATTTATAATAATTTAAGAGTTCATTTTATTTGCAGTAAATATTTGGATAAATAATAATAGGTTATACTTTACTTATGTTTAAAGTTAAAATGTTTATATTTTCACATAATATTGTATTTAAGACTGATGGTGTTTAAATTTCGTTTTAACTAAAATAAATAAACACATATTTAAAAAAATCAGTATTTTAAATCAGTTAAAAATAACTTTAGAATTCTTAAAAATAAACACATGCAAAAATGGCCTTCCTGGGGAAAGGGAAAAAAGAAGATTTGAGAAACCTCGCTATAGAAATGGGGCTAGGGGTAGCAGATGATCTAAGAGTAATTCAACTGAAAGATATTATAACCAAATCAAACGATTATGATGAAGAGTTAGTGAAAAATATGCTAACTAATATAATAGAGGAACGGCTTGAAAAAGAAAAACAAGCTGAATGCGAAAGAATTGCCAAAGAAAAAGAACTGTGCATTGAAAAAGAAAGAGCGTATGAATTGCAACGCTTAGCACTTCAAGTGGAAGCTCAGAAAGTACTTTCCTCCACTGCCACAGCTCCAGCCAGTGAAGCAGAGAAAACAAATTGGGATCTGAATCGTATTCTCCCAAAATTTAATCCCAATAAGGATGAAATAGGACTGTACCTGACAGTTTTTGAACGTCAATTAAAATTAGTGAATATACCTGAAAGGAATTGGATGCCGTACTTGATAGGCTCATTGCCAGCCGAAATAAATCAATTAATTGCTAGAGAAAATGAAGAAGATGTTAACGACTACTCAAAGGCGAAAGAGATGCTCTTGAAGCGTTTTCGACTTACATCAAATAGGTTTCGGCAGATGTTCTCGCAACATAGAAAAAGTGCAGAAGTAACATGGAAAGACTTCTATTTTGAAATTAAATCATATTTCGAGGGATGGGTAAAGGAGTTGAATATCATCACTTTTGAGAAATTGCAAGACTTAATTATAGCTGACCAGTTAAAGAAAAGAATACCTCCAGAGGTTAGAGAACATTTTTTTGATCAATGGTCAGAGCTGAATGATCCTTTAGAACTTGCAGAAAAGCTTGACAGTTATGAAAATGTAAGACTGGGAATGAAGAAAAATTCACCTATCTTTGCTAAGAAGCCAAATTTCAAAGACTATGTTAAATCTATTTCGGAAAGAAACTATAAGCCTCCTAACTCTAGGGAACATAACAAAATAAAATATTCCAACTATGAAAGTCCAAAATTTAGTAAAGACAAGCCAGAAAGAAAATTTTCGGTTCATTGCTATGGATGTGGTAATCCTGGTTTTATTCAGTCTAAGTGTCCAAAGTGCAACATATTAAAAGTAGAGGATAAAACAGTTGTTAATGGTGTAAAATTGTATACCGCACAAGTTTCAGATTCATTGTCTAACTCAATTTTTTTAACTGTTTGTGGTGAAAAAGCAGCTTTTTGTGCCGACACAGGTGCATCAAATTCCATTGCGGGAGAGAGATTTTTTTGTTTATTGAAAGAGAAAGGTTTTAAATTTCAAAAGAAGAATATTACAATGGTACTTGCTGATGGAAAAGAAAGAAATGTCCCAGCCTTGACAACAGTCGTGAATCTTAATGTAGAAGGAAAGAAAGTTCGTATGAAATTTATTGCGTTACCAAATGCTAAAGGTAATAGAACATTGCTTGGCACTGACTTTCTCCAGGCTGCTGGTATTGTGCTTAACATCCAGAATGGCACTTGGCATTTTAGTGAATATCCACACAGACATTATCCATTTTATCAGGAAACATCTGAAACCGTAAGTGCTGCAAAAGTAATAATGTCGCAAAAATTAACTTCGCCTGATATGTCTGCTGAAATTTCAGAAACCTCTAATTCTGTGCAATTGAGAAATGATGAAGGAAAACACTTGACAAGAGAACAACGTCATAAATTAAATTCATTGCTGGAAGAATTTGAAAATAACTTCAAACCAGGGGGAGAACCTACTCCTTTTATTGAACACAGAATACAGACTGGAAATAGCCTACCTGTTGTGGCAACTCAGCCACAGTAAATCCCTAAAGGGGAATGAGAAGCGCATCTTCCCTCTCCGATGGGGAATCTAGCCAGTTGCTATTTGGATGCGGTCGAATGAAGACCGTATTGGCACCAGTGTATCACGGTGTGGAACTCATTTTATGGAATATAATTATGAAAATTGTTATTTGTTAATTGTTATTGTTAAAATAAAATATTAAAGGCAATAGGACTTATTAATGAAAGGAAACAAACACGCAACAAATTGGCAACGCAACATCTTGGTGACCCGGACGTGATGGTTTGAATTATTTTGAAGGAGCGTTCACGGCACTAGAGAGCTGAGATTTGAGGTAGGCCCATTTTTCCCTTATTAGAATTTAATATTTTAAGATAATGGATTTAGAACGGTTAAAAGAAAAACGTAAAATTTTAAGAGCTTCACTTACGAAGCATTTAAATAAAATCGAAACTACATTGGTTAAGGAAATTTCAAATGAATATTCTAATGAAACAAAACTTGAGGAGCTTTGCAGTTTAAAATCTCAACTCGTAGAAAAATTGAATGATTTAACTAGGGCCGATGAGGAAATACAATTAAAAATTGAAATAAAAGATTTTTCGAATGAGATTATTACGAGCGAAGAATATAAGGATAAAGGTATAGCAGCGAAATCGAAAATCGAAAGGCAGTTAGAAACTATACGCCATAAACCGCCAAACGAAATAAACGCAAGCAGAACAAGCGATCAAACTACAGGTGATAATAATGATTCAATGCAATTCGCGCAAACGTATAATTATCCCTTTAGAACTGAAACAAAAAATGTAAAACTTCCAAAATTGAACATACAAACATTTTATGGAGATTGTAGTCAATTTTTAGATTTTTGGAATTCCTATGAAGTCGCGATACACAATAATCCTTCTCTCACAAAAACTGAAAAATTTACTTATTTAAAATCTTATTTAGGAGGAGTTGCGCTAAGTGCAGTTAAAGGATTTTCCCTCACAGACCAAAATTACGATGCGTCAATACAATTAATAAAGGATAGATTCGGTCGAACAGATATAATTATGTCAGCACATATGCACAAACTTTTAGTAATAGAGCCAGTCAAGTCTTGCTCTAATATTATTGGCTTACGAAAAATGTATGACTCCATTGAAGTACAAATAAGGTCCTTGCAATCCTTGGGAATAGCCGCTGACACATTCAGTAATTTATTGTGTCCTGTAATTCTGCAAAAATTGCCCGAAGAGTTAAATTTAAATTATAATCGTCAGCGTAAAACAGATGAATTGTTTGATATCGTAAAATTAGTAGAATTTATAAGAAAAGAAGTTGAATGTAGAGAAGCGTCATTAATATTAGCTAATCCGAGAAATTCTAACGCAAAGGAATATCCCTTTCGAAACAAGGCAACAGATCAGAGTTACCCAAATAAGCCTCATTTCTTGAACTCAAAGAGAAGCGACGCGAGCAATAAATTTAGCAGCGGGGCGGTCTTGAGCACTCAAGTGGGTAATAAATATCCCTGCGGACCGCGGAAATACGAACCGAGCGCTACGTGTAAGCGCAACTTTTATAGAATAGAAAATAACAAAAAATGTATTTTTTGTACACAAAAGCACATGAACCATGATTGCTCACTAAGTGTTAATGATAAAAAGAAAGCCTTAATGTCAAAGGGTCTTTGTTTTATTTGTTTTCAAAATCATATAAGAAAATTTTGCGACCGTAATTATCTAAAATGTAAAATGTGCGGTTCTCAAGGTCACAACTCCCTGCTATGCGGAGAGAGGAATGAATGTTTTGCTGAGGATGTTTCGGTTTCAGTCCGGGAAGGCGATTCGAAACAAGAAGCGGTCTCGTCAATGGTTTCATTTTCCGCCAGGGAACTTAATGTAAACAGAACTTCGCATAACTCTGTTTTGCTACAAACTTTTTCGGCTTTAGTGAAATCGAAAGAAAGCAGCTTACAGTTACGCTGCATGGTAGACGGTGGAGCAAATAAATCATTTATTTTAAAAGAAGTAGCCGACGCGTTAAATTTGAAGGTTATTAAGAAGGAACCTTTGATAATTCATACATTTGGATCTAAAACTGCTGAAAAGCGAAAGTATAATTTGGTCGAATTAACTTTACATAATATTAAATATCCTAACCAATGTGTAAAAATACAAACAATAGTGATTGATTCGATTACTTTGGCAAAAATAAGAATTCCGTCAAAATTCGTGAGGAACCTTGCTTTAGAAAAGGGTATTGAATTAGCTGATGTTAGTATTAATGAAAAAATTCACATTTTAATCGGTTCAGATTATATCTCAGAAATATTAGGTGACACTATTGTAAGACTTACTAAAAGATTAATTGCTCAAGAGAGTATATTTGGACACTTGATTCAAGGTAGGGATGAAGATTCTAATAGCCAAGGGGTATCTGTGAATCATTTAATTGTAGAGAATGAAGGGTTAGATTGTGATAGGATAAAAAATTTATGGCTATTGGAAACCATTGGAATTAATGGGGATAAGGAAATGTCTCTCTCAGACAAGGATATTTTGGAAACATTTAAGAAAAATACCACATACGCAAATAAAAGATATGAAACGAAATTGTTATGGAAGGTTAGTAATAAGGAATTAAGCAATAATTATGAAATCGCAAAACGTCGTTTGTCCAGTTTAACTTGTTCATTAATCAAAAATGAGGATTTATATGCTAAGTACGATACAATAATTAACGAACATTTAAGGGATGGCATTATTGAAATAGTTGACTCGAATTCACATCAAAATATGAAGACTGGTTATTTCCTCCCACATCACGCAGTCGTGCGCGAGAAAAAATATAGTTCTAAAGTTAGGATAGTATTTGATGCTTCATCTAAAGGAAAAGACGAGTTGTCGTTAAATGATTGCTTAGAAAGCGGCCCAAATTTAAATCCCGATTTATTAAAAATAATTTTGAGGTTCAGATTACACAAAGTGGCATTTTGCGCAGATATTCAACGCGCATATTTAGAAGTAGGAATTGCTGAACAAGATAGCGAGTTTTTAAAATTTTTATGGTTAAAAGATAAGGGTCCTAATCTCAATCTCAGCCCTCAAAACATTGCAACATTTAAGTATAAGAGAGTAACTTTTGGCATCAAATGCAGCGCCTTTTTACTTACTGCAACCATAAGGCTGCATTTGGAAAGGTATCAAGGAAAATATGATGAAGCATGTGAAATGCTTAAAGAACTTTACGTGGATGATTTAATAAATGGAACTTCTAATGTTGAAGACGCTCTGAAATTAGTTAAGGAAATGATTTTAATACTTAGTGAAGCTAGTATGAACCTTCGTCGATGGGCGACGAATTCCTCGATTCTTGATGAATACCTCAAGCGTGCTAATATTGATTGTCGAGAAACATCAGCGGACCAAGGTGTACCATTAAAAGTTTTAGGTCTAATTTGGGACAATGAAAATGATGTTATTAGCTTCGATATTGATCAATTTGAAAAGTTTAAAAACCCAAAAATAGTAACGAAGCGAATTATTCTCGCGGCATGTGGTATGTTATTTGATCCTATAGGCTTAATGAACCCATTCACAATAAGAATGAAGTTGCAATTACAAAGGATTTGGAAACTAGGCCTGCAATGGGACGAATGTGTTCCCCCAGAAATAGAAATAGCATTTTTGGACTGGTTAAATGAAATGGAAATTGTAAGAAACTTTGAAATTCCAAGATTATATTTTCATGAAATCAATTGGGAATCTTTAGAGGTCTATATATTTTCTGACGCCAGCCCTAAATGTTACGGATCAGTATGTTATTTTCGAATGAAGCACTCAGATAGGTATGAAACGAGGTTTGTTTTGTCGAAATCACGTCTAGCTCCATTAAAGAAGCTTACACTCCCTCGGTTGGAACTATTAGGAACTTTAATTTCAGCTCGCATGGGACATTATCTGCGAGACACTTTTCCCCTGTTACGCAACAGTAACATGCACTATTGGACAGACTCACAAATTTGCCTTCATTGGATCAAAGGAAACAGCGACGAGTGGAAGCAATTCGTCCGCAATCGTGTCATGGAAATTAAAGATAAAACAGATCCGAGCAGTTGGCATCACTGTCAGGGAAAGACCAATCCTGCTGATAAACTCACGAGGGGAATTAAGGCTCAAATTCTTGTGAATGATAGTATCTGGTTCCATGGACCTTCATGGCTACAGAAAGGTGACTTCCCATGCTCTGAGACAGGCGCCAAACTGGATACTTTGCATTTTATAGAAGAAGAAAGAAGAAGTGTAGCAGTGTCTTTTCAAACGAATATTGAAACTTTACAGCCTTTACTGAATCTGGAGGACTTCAGTGAATTGAACAAGGTTTTTAGAATCACTGGTTACATATTAAGATTCATAAAAAACTGTAAGGTAACCCACGAACGAGAAACTGGCGTTGTCAACACGAGTGAACTAATTAATGCTGAACGATATTGGATTCGGACAGTGCAGCAAAATGAATTCGAGAAAGAATACATTTGCCTTAAAAACAACCTTCCAATTCCCTCTAGTTCCAAACTTTTTACTCTAAACCCAGTTTTGGACTCCAATGATTTAATCGTTTTAAAAGGAAGACTCCAGAACTCCGAATTCAATCATCAATCCAAACATCCAATTATCATCCCCTATAAATCAAGATTCACAAATCTTTTAATAGATATGGAGCATAAAAACTTGTACCATTCAGGTGTCTCCGATACTCTTACCCAGTTGAGAGAACGATTTTGGATCATCCGTGGTAGACAAGCTGTGAAAAATTGTCTAAACAAGTGTTTTAAGTGTAGACGATTTCAAATCAAGCATGGAAATCAAATTGTAGCACCACTACCTGCCGACAGAACCAGTGAAACTGATCCTTTTGAAGTGGTGGGTATTGATTTTGCCGGCCCCTTATACTCAAAGGACCAAGACAAGGTTTATATCGCCTTATTTACATGCGCTGTAACTCGTGCCGTTCACCTCGAAGTTGTCTCCGGATTAAGTACCGAACATTTTCTTCTAGCATTTAGACGTTTCATCTCCAGAAGAGGTATTTGCCGCATTGTTAATTCTGACAATGCAATGACATTTAAAAGTGCTGAGACTGAACTTAAAAAACTCTATACAAACATAACTGAATCTGATATTCAAAATTACTTTGGAAAGAAAGGAATTAAATGGCAATGCATTGTTGAACGTGCTGCATGGTGGGGTGGTTATTGGGAGAGAATGGTTCGAATAACAAAAGTTGCATTAAGGAAAATTTTGGGAAGGGCATTAGTTTCTTTTGAAGAGTTACAAACTATCTTGGCAGAAATTGAAGCTATAATTAACTCTCGTCCTTTAACTTATATTTATAATGAACCTAATGAATCATTCCCTCTCACACCCGCAAACTTCTTAATTGGAAGAAGATTAACTACCTTACCAAATTGGTCAGATAATCAAAATTGCAAATTATTTACCGGTAAAAAGGATTTAATTAAAAGATTTCTTTATAGAGAAAAAATCTTAAATAATTTTTGGAAAAGATGGAAAGGAGAATATCTTTTCTATTAAGGGGTGCGAATTTCCCAAAACCTGTCAATGTAAAATGTGTATTTAATGTAAATGATGTAGTTTTAGTAGGTGAAGATAAGGTTCCGAGACAGATGTGGAAGCTGGCCAAGGTACTGGAAGTCCATAGAGGCAGGGACAACAAAGTAAGAGCGGTGACTTTAAAGACTCCATCAGGGGTCATAAAACGTCCCGTACAGCTTTTGTATAATTTAGAAGTCCAAGAGTAAGTTAAAACATTTTGTTTGAAAATGGTGAAGAACCTTTATTATTGTTGGTGAATTGTAATGATTAATAGTTAGTGTTATACAATTATAGTTACTATTATGTGTATATTTTGTTTCGAATTCATATTTCTTAAGTATTCAATTTATTTTGTAATGTAAAATTTTAGTTTTTTCATATTTACGTGTATTAATTTTAATATGTGAAGCTTAATTTTGGCTGATTCTTTGTCGGGGCGGGAGGATGTGGCAACTCAGCCACAGTAAATCCCTAAAGGGGAATGAGAAGCGCATCTTCCCTCTCCGATGGGGAATCTAGCCAGTTGCTATTTGGATGCGGTCGAATGAAGACCGTATTGGCACCAGTGTATCACGGTGTGGAACTCATTTTATGGAATATAATTATGAAAATTGTTATTTGTTAATTGTTATTGTTAAAATAAAATATTAAAGGCAATAGGACTTATTAATGAAAGGAAACAAACACGCAACAAATTGGCAACGCAACACCTGTTGCTGAACCTCCATATAGAATGACACCTGCAAAGAAAGAGTTGTTGAAGAAAGAGCTAGATTCCTTACTAACAGAAGGAATAATTGAGGAATGTGAATCTCCTTATGCAAGTCCTGTGGTATTAGTGCCTAAACCAAACGGTACCATCAGATTGTGTGTTGATTACCGTAAGTTAAACTCAACGACTATTCCGGATAACTATCCACTACCTAGAATGGATGATTTATTGACTGAAGCCAAGTCGACGAAATATATGTCTACGATAGACTTAAGATCTGGTTATCATCAGGTCAAAGTTCATGAATCGGACCAAGAGAAGACTGCATTCATCTGTCCATTTGGAACTTTTAAATTTTTACGTATGCCTTTTGGTTTGCGCAACGCACCCGCAACTTTTCAACGTCTCATTGATAAATTTAGATCTGGTCTCAAAGATGTTTTTGCATTGTCATACCTTGACGATATCATTATCTTATCAGAAACTTTTGATGAACATATATCAGATTTACGAAAAGTGTTTGAAAGACTTTCTATATTTAAACTGAATGCTAACAGAAGCAAATGTCATTTTTCTTGTGACAGAGTGAAGTATTTAGGTCATTGGATAACTGAAAAAGGTGTAGAAGTGGATGCTGACAAAGTATCTTCTATTCAAAAAATTCCAACACCAAAATGTGCCAAAGAAGTTCAGTCCTTCCTACAGACTTGTTCCTGGTCCCGGAGATATGTTCCTCATTTTTCTGAAGTTGCTAGACCCCTTAGTGACTTAACAAAAAAGAATAAACAATGGACATGGGGTGATACCGAACAGAAAGCATTTGATGAGTTAAAAAGACGGCTGATTTCACCACTTGTGTTGTCTCAGCCAGATGGATCTAAACCATTCCTCATAAGAACTGATGCTAGTAATTACGCTCTAGGAGCAGTCCTTATCCAAGGAGAAAGACCGGAAGAACATGTGATTGAGTATGCCAGTCGATTGCTCAGTTCAGCAGAAAGAAATTATTCAACTACTGAAAGAGAAGCACTAGCTGTAGTATGGGCACTTGAAAAGTTCCGTGGCTATGTGGAAAATCAAGAAATTATTATTGCATCTGATCACCAACCCTTGAAGTGGCTTATGAGTATTAAATCGCCATCCGGACGCTTAGCTCGATGGGCTCTTCAAATCCAGTCATATCATCCGAAAATTCTTTACACTCCAGGAAAATCTAATGTAATTGCAGATCTTCTGTCCAGACCAGTTGATAAAGTGGACAAATTTGTTTGTAACTTGAACACTATTTCCATAGATTTGCCATCCAGGAAATCTAAAGATATTCGTGAAGAACAATTGAAGGATGAGGATGTAAGAAAGATAATAGACTGCTTTGAAAGTGGACGGAAAGATGAAAACTATGTAAATTGGACTAGTAGAGGGTATCTGATGAATCAGGGAATACTGTATCGATATTCGCCTGAAACAGAGTCAGAAGAAGCACAGTTAGTTGTCCCTTGTCACGAGCGAGAACGTGTCCTACAGCAATATCATGATACTCCCACTGCAGGACATTGTGGAGCTGAGAATACGTATCATAAAATTGCTTCTAGGTATTTCTTTCCTGGCATGAGAAAGTTTATCGCCGAATACGTGAAAGATTGTGCTGAATGTAATCGGTACAAATCTAACAACCAGAAACCTGCTGGGTTACTCAGAACGCCTATTTACTCACAAAGATTTGAGACGCTGGCAATAGACTTGTTTGGCCCTCTCCCAGAGACCCCAACTGAAAAAAATGGATTTTTCTTGTTGAAGATACAAGTACACGATGGGTCGAACTTTTTGCCCTAAAAGATGCTACAGCTATCAATTGCTCTAAAATATTGATAGAAGAAGTCTTCTTACGCTATGGCCTACCTAGAAGGGTAATCAGTGACAATGGCGTACAGTTCGTCAGTGCTGTAATGCAACAAACTTGTAAAATCTTGGGTATTAAGCAAGATCTTATACCGTTATACCATCCTCAAGCAAACCCTGCTGAACGAAAAAATCGAGACCTAAAACCCAAATTAGCAATTCTAGTTGGTGATTCACATGATACTTGGGAGGACAAACTACCCATGATACGTTTTGCTTTAAACACTGCAAAATGTGATTCTACAGGTCATACGGCAGCTTACCTTCAGTTCGGAAGAGAGCTTCGAACCACAGATGATGTCAAGCATGATATAAGAGCTGTCATTGATAATGATAACTTCGTCGCAGAGATAACACCTTACTTGAAAGAATTTGCACGTCTTACACCCTTAATTAGAGAACGTGTAGAACAAAAACAAGATGCAAGAAAGGAGTACTTCGACAAGAAGCATAGACCCGCTTATTATCAACCAGGTGATAAAGTTTGGATCACTTTACATCCCATAAGCAAGTCTAAGACCAAAACAAGTAAAAAATTCATGCCCAAACGTGAAGGACCTTATATTATCCTAACAAATAGATCACCAAATACATATGATGTTGCAGACCCTGCTGCCCCTGATCAAGTACTCGGTACTTATCATACCAGTATGTTGATGCCTTATCAACAATCATCTAGAGATAACGGTCCCGTTTTCCCTTTGAAAAGTAGAGGAAGACCACGTCGACACCCTCAGCAGCTTCCTAATCTCAATCCTGTCTCCTTGCCGGGACGTCGGCGGAGCCAGAGGAGGAGTCTGTAGCGCCCTCTATCTGCAGCGTCACCCATGGAATCGTCAACGAGAAGGCCAGTCACTCTCCAACAACCGACGGTATGAGACATGTCCATATGACTCTCATGTTTATTTTCTTTTCTTCAAATTTAAACGTTTTAGTTGTTATTTAGTATTATTTGTAGTATCTGTGTGTATCTGTGTTGTGCTCAAATTGTACCTAAAATTGAAATAAAATATTTTGAGCTATTTAAGGAACCTATTTCTTTGTTCCTATTAAACCAGCTACATGCTACACGCTACA
>JAJQOW010001995.1:0-27535 GCA_037975125.1 Latrodectus hesperus | reverse complement strand
CAATCCATGACACAGAAATTTTCATATGACAATCCCAGACAAAATCCTTGCAAACAAGAAATGAAAGTTTGTTTGTATTAATAGTTGACAACTACGCTTCCACTTTTGTACAGTTTATTCAGTTCAAACAAGAACTGTAAAATAAAAAATTAGTTTAAAAATTTTCTCATTTATTATTGCAAAAATTTAATCTTGGCAATATTTATGTAAATTTTGTAATATTTTATCAGGCAGTGTCATTATCTTTAAAAAATGTAGCTTATATTACTGTTATTGTAATTTAAATCTCAATTCATAAATAAAAAAATCAATATTAATTTTACTAAATTTAATTGCTTATACTACTAAATTTAATACTATTGTCTCATTGAAAATAATAAAAATATTCTAGATTTATGACAAGTTAAAGATAAATATGACAAAACGGTCTTTAAAACATTGAAATAAACTGAAACTGCGTAAACCTGAGAAAGTTTTTTTAACATCAAGTTTCAATAAAGAAAAATTTAAAGAGAATGATTATAAACTTTGATATTATTTTAAAATTGCTACTTTTTAAAATAAAATGAAATAATACAATTAGGTATTACGGTATTAATTATTCAGAAATGTGTCGAAAAAAGAATATTCCCGGAAACAAAATGTTTTACTCTATCATTTATTTCTGATTTTTAGTAAATAGTAAAATATTCGATTAAGGTGCATACAACCTTAATTGAAAAATATTCGATTAATGTATGCATGATGAACAAATAAAAATATTTCATTTATATATAAAAACACTTTATTCTATAATACAAAATGTGCACTACAGCTAAAATCATCAAATGCTAAAAAATAATCAAGAATTTTACTAAATAAAATAATCAAGTGCTCTAATAAACTTGAAATACATATCGTAAATAAATTTTGCTTACATTGATTACATGATTTTTCAATATCAGGAAACTTCAAATACAAATTTAGAAAAAGTAATTTTTTCGTGGGATAAAGTTGGAAAATAAATTTTCTTTTCACAATAAAAATTAGAGTATTGGAACAAAATGCATTCATATAACAATATATAAAATATAAAATGAAAACATAGGAAAATAATTTTTCACAATTCAACATTACTTCTTTAGACATTAAAATAACCCATTTCTATGTATTACGTTTTAGGATAGGTAAGGATAATACAAATTTCTTTCTTAAATTAAAATACTGTTTCTTAAAATTAATAATACTTGTTATGACAGAAGAATTTAAGATTGACAATTTTTTTCAAAATTTATCGGGTAACAAGTTAATTATAATAAATGAATTGCTATAAATAGAGCAGAAAAATCACTAATGTCTTAAAATCCCTTAAGTTTTATCTGTCTTAGCTTTACCTGAATGGGTTAAAAGTAGATTTTTTAATAACATTTATGGACATGTAAAATTAGAGTTGTTTTAAGTAAACATAAAAAGTTTTTTGTATTACAGTAAGATAAAAATTTGAAATATGAAGTTAAAATACAAATCAAAAACATCAACAATTTCTACAAAATTTTGAAATCGAGATATATGCACATTTAATAGTTTACTTGTCAATTCTAAAATGTTTCATAATTAGAACATAAAATTAAATTCAACAAATAAAATTAACTTTTAACTTTAATGTTAATTGAAAAGTCAGTCATGATAAAACAATTTAAGAGTTATGGTGGTATATAACTTCGGATTTCAGAGATTTCTAAAAGAGTATTTATTAAATACTGTTAGATAAATCTTAAATTTAAATGTAGAATATTAATCAGAATATGTATTAAAATTACTTTAAATTAAAAATACCTTAAAAATAGAGAATTACCTTGGTGAAGATAATTTTCAAGTTTTGCTTTTAATATGTTCCATAAAATTATAAAATAACATTATTTAATTGAATAAATGGATTATTACGTAGAGATATTTGAATCAAATTTAAAAAATTAAATATTACGAAAATGTGAATTATTTGCGTTCATATATCCATTTAAGAATGATTAAAGAAATATATTTAGGTTTAAAATTTAAAGATAAATTTATATACTTGAATTCTTTATGTAAACTAGTTATAAGCAAACACGCACACACAATGTCCATAAAATATATTGTGTTAAATCTTTGTCATCTGGCCCTAAAAAAGAACAATTTAAAATATAACAAATATATAATGTTTTAATCATATTATTCTTTAAGTATAGCTGAAAAATTCTCAATATTACATATTTTATTAATTGTGTCTCTAACTTTTTGATGTAGTCAAAAGTATTTTCAAGGCAAAAACCGGATATAAGTTAAAATTAGGATTTTCAGTTATATTCAAAAAAGCGTCTCTCCGCTTAGATAAAATGACTATTATACAAAATGCACTACAGTTTTTTTCTCTAAACATGGCTTGTAAAAATATTTTAAACTTAAAAGTCTTTTCCTCTTTTAAATCTCAATACGAATATTTTTAGGGGAATTCTTCTATTAAAATATTTGTTCAATATCTACTAAGCTTTATCTTTGTTGAGTTTACTTTTATCATATATGTCTTTTCCAATGAACTTTTATAATATTTTATCAAAAAAAATTCACATAATAATCACAACAGAAACTGTATTTTCCCTAGCATGAACTCATGTATGATTATTTGAATGCTCTTTTTGTGTAAAGTATTTACCGCAATAACTACAACCAATAAACTTTTATCCAGTATGAGTCCCCATGAGTGTTCAGATCAAATTTACGAGGAAAAACATTTTCGTGCTATTTATTCCATCAAAAGACTATTCTTCCGTGTCAAACCCCAAACTAACGTTTCGCACAATTCTCGAACAAATCACTTCAACAATATGCACAACTAAACATTCTCTCAGAAATTTTATTGAATATTTATATTAAGTATCTTTTTCTGCTATTTAAAATCAAAAGATTGATTTTAATTTGAGTCTAAATAAAAACATTTGTTTCCAAATATTTTCCTCGATATTCACGAATAAATGATTTTTTCAAATAGTTCTTTTGAAATGTCTTTTTAAGCTAAATTTATGCGAAATGTTTTTATTTTGTACAAATTCATTACTAAATTTCGAATCTATTTCTTATAGAAAATGTCTGCTTGTTATATTAGTTACCAAAAACTTTTCTTGTACACGTTTTTATGTGCCTATTTAGGTTACCTTTTTGTGAAAAGTGCTTTCCACAATGATCACAATTAAATGGTTTTTCTCCAGTATGAACCCTTATATGATTATTAAGTGTTGTCTTTTGTGAAAAGTGCTTCCCACAATAATTGCAACCAAAAGGTTTTACTCCAGTATGAGTCCTTACATGATCGTTAAGGGTACTCTTATATACAAAATACTTTCCACAATGATCACAATTAAAAAGTTTACCTGCAGTATGAATTTTCACATGATTGTTAAGGCTTGTCTTTCGTGAAAAGCGTTTTCCACAATATTCGCAACCATACGATTTTCCTCCATATATTATCTTTAAATGAGTATTTAGATTATATTTTTTTAAAATGCGTTTTCCCCAATATTTGAAACCAAAAGATTTTTTTCTGGTATGATTTTTTAAATGAATATTCAATTGACCTTTTCTAGAAAATTGTTTGCCACAAAATATGCAATTAAAATGACTTTCCTTTGAAGTGAACATAAATATGATATTTTAAAAAAACTTTAAAATTAAATTTCTTACCACAAATGTAACAAATATAGTTCGGTTGTCTTGCACGCGTTTCAGAGCTCTGAATTTCACTAGAAATTACACCGGAATTTTCTTTACATGTAATTTTATCACTCGCTTTTAAATTTTGCTCATTGTTTTCACAGGTATGGCCTTCAAGCAATTTTCTTTCACCAAAATTTCCAGAACAAAGATCACAGTGATAGGGTTTTTCTCCAACATGAATTATGCAATGAAAATCCAGAGACTTTCCAGAATTGAAACTTTTCTTGCAGATCCAACAATTAAATGCCATTCTTCAATTTTTTTATATTATTAACCATTAAGCAAATATTTTTATTGCTACATGAATTAAGATCGATTCATAATGATTGTCTCACATTTTATTTTTCATTTTCTGAATGCTTGTCAAATTTTGTTGATGAACGTAGTTTATATACTTCGAGTAAATAAAATTATCTTCTAAAAATTTTTAAATGCGTGAACTTTATTTCGGAGATAAAATTTTATCCGTCTAAGGATTTTGTTCTTATTTTCTGCTAATATACTACTGTAAAATTATATGTTGCCACGAAATTTCGATATAAAAAATACATTTTCTTTTTAAAGAAATCATTTGTATCTGATCAAAACAGCTAAAAATCTAACTTGCTTCAATCACTCAAGATAATTATTAAAAACACTTGTCACTTTTTTTACGGGAAAAGCTGAATATGTGGACAGGGCAGTGCTCCATGCCTTTGGTCCCATATGAATTGTATTTTTTTACCTTTTCTTTTTTTTTTGCACTTGTCACATGACAACAGCAAAAACAAACTAAAAACGTACTGTTGTTTTGCCATTATTGTGGTGCGAATGTTTTCAAGTGTAAAAGCTAACATACGTTTCTTAGCCCAGATAAAATATCTTAATAATCTAATTTATGAAATGGGAATAAGCACTCAAACTCTCATTTCGCGTATTTAAAATCTTCTTTGCCAGTATGAGAAATAGCAATCGTAATAAGATTATTTATTTTAAATTTTACAAACAGGTTTGTCAACTCATACCAGGAAATATGTCAAGCATTTGACAATATATCTATAAATGACCCTACTGTAATGCATTGGTCATATACTCAGGTCAGGAGATAAGGACCAATGAGAAGCGAGCTTGCTAAAATAAAGATTTAGATCTTGAAGGCAAATTAATTCGAAAAGAATTTAAAATTGCATATTATGTCATTGAAAAACAGTGAATGACTGCATACCATCCAGTCTATCAAATCAGAAATCTACTATTTTAGACCATGTTAATGTAAACTTCTTCATAATCTCTGTATAAAATATAGTGGAAGTGACAAATTCCTATATCACAATTTCCCTTCTCATTTTAAATCTGGATTAAGTTCATATTTATGCGCTTCTATCCGAATTGATAATAGGATAGATAAAATAAGTCCATCGCTCCCTTAAAAGGATACTAAACAATGAATTGTGAATATGATTAAATTACTACTTAAGCCTGTTTCGTTAAAATCTATCCTCTCACATAAAAAGATTTTCACAATTTGTTGTCAGTAGATAAGTATTAAGAACGTCTTTTGCTTACTTCATGTTTCGGGTTAACTTTTGTACAATGTAATCAACTCTAAATTTATCTGCTGATTTAAATTGAATATTTGAATTGAAAATATTGTCAAGAAAATACTCGACTGAAATTAGTGTTATGTTAAGTACTCATGTTTCAAAGTACTAAAGACAGGGAACATTACATCAGGATATAAGAATGCAATATCACAATTCAAGAATATTAAAATTAATTGCCTATCAGGAGATTCCATAAATAAGTTACTAGTTTTCTATCGAAAATATAGCGAATTAAGCCCCTATTACATTAGATATTCCAATATTCCAGTGTGAGCAAATCCCATAGTTTTAATATTACGTGACGCAACAGCTTGCAGCTTTTGCATCAATTCCCTTTCATCATCCAATATGACCATGAAAGAAAAGCTTACTTGCGTTTTTGCGAATATTATTGTCTGGATGTTTGCAAATGTAAAAATTAGCTTATATATGTTATTTGGTCAATAATGTATGTCTCTATATCAAATCTGAATAAAGTGCGTCAGAGGAAAAACTATCAGTCGTTAGTAAAAAATAAGTAAAAAATGCATGTGAATTTGAAAATATAAAAATCATAAGTACATATGATGCACATAATTACGTATTAACATTATATCATTTCGTTTTCATTGTCACTCTAAAGACATTTCATTTATTTGACTGTGATTTACAACACAACCTATTTACATTTCAATTACTTTTATCTGATATTTCAAGGTTAATTCTTTACCATAACATCCTCATATGCAGTGGAAGTTACTTTTATATGTTATGAAATTGTAAAGCCCATTTTTAATCTTTTGTTGACTGCTCAAATAATATTAAAAAGGAATGTCACTATAAAAAAGTCTTACTACACAATCGAGCCACATTAATATGACCACCCATCAAAAGCTAGAATAGCAACCTTTCACAGAAAGACTGCTGCGAGACATAAAGGAAGAGGATAAATCAGGTTCCTGAAAGTGTTCACAAGGAGGTTGAGCCATGCTTACTTCTCTTAAAATCCAGCTGCACCAGAATATGCGAGCGAGAGTCCATGCCATGAACAAACCAATGAAATTGCTCCCACAGATTCTCGATTGGTTTTAAGTCTGTCGAGTTCGCAAGCCTGGGGAGAATGCTAAATTCATTCTAGTTCTCTTTAAACCACGCATGTACAATTATTTCATTGTTCTACTTGTAGATGCCTTCATTCTGAAGAGAAACAATGCTCATATAGGGGTGAAAATAGTCCACAAGAACAGGTGCATACTTCTATTGATTCATCATACTTTCCACAATAATGCGTGAACCCGGAGAATGCCAGGAAAGCATTCCCAAGACCATAATCCTCCCGTCTCCATCCTGGACCGTTCCGAAAATGATTGCAGGGTGTTTGCTTTCAGAGGTTTCATGTCGTATACACCAATATCCATCTGTCGGATGAAGCATAAACCTTATTCATCAAAAAACGCTGCCTGTTGAAACCCAATGGACGTAAAGATCCGGTATTGACGTGTTAATTTCAGCCTTCCTTACCGATGAACAGCAAACAGCGTAGGTTCGTGAATCAAGCATCCATCTAGGAAGAAAATCAGCGACATTCGCTGGAGATTAATTTGAAAGAAGCTGTTGGTTGCTCCTAGTTCTTTTGGTCAGTCAGTATTTTAACGTTAGCATGTTTATTTACCCTCTGCATCCATCATTTAACTCTGTCAACCATGGCCCGCAGTGCGTAACAGCTCAGAAACTTAGCCGTTTCGAATGACTTCCATCCTTGACCCGAAGCCAATGGTCATGCTCTTTTGGACGTCAGATAAATCGTTTGTTCCTGCATTACTTTAATGTTTGCAAAGTTTATGAAGCAATCACACATCACACGCTTTATATACACTCAAATGCACTGTGCATGCCACATATCTTCAAGTTGTCACATTAATGTGACTGGAGTGTGTCTATATTCTATCACAGCAATCCATTAAAATTTTAACACTATGAAGGAAAACAAAGAAAGGTAACTTACTGTTCGAAAATTGTGTGACATGAAGACACAATAATCAAATTAACATAGAATTCGTGGGCTTACTATTGTATAAAATAAATAGAAATATTTGCCATCGCTGTCCATTAAAATAGTTATTACATAGATTACAAGACTAATATCACAGAAACAATTCTATATTGCTTGAAATGTTTGTCATATTTCAGCAAGGGCTTTAGATAAAGATTGGTAGTAGTTCAATCTCTCTTGGCAAGAATTCGACATACTAACCAGGCCAGGAATCAAATAAAGACAGAACATGATATGCAACATATGCTCTAGCATTATCCTGTTAAAAAATATTTTTTCACAAGTATTGATGATTGGGCACAACGACTGAAATCAAATGTTGTGTTAGAATTATTAATTCTAATTACTATCGATATAACTACAGAGATTAGCATTCTACGCACTCAATGAGTCCTCATTTAGTCAAACAAAGTATTGAACATCCATGACGATATCAAACGATACAGATAATCAACGTTCTATTCTTGCTTTCAGACAAATTTACGGTTTCAGAATGCTCATGCATTAACCGGGTTTTCCGAAAACTCGGCATTTTGCCTCTCTTAAATCAAATGTTGTCAATGGGAATACTAACGTCCCTGTTTATTTCTATGCTGCATTCTCAAGAAAAACGAAATTTATGGCCACATTGCTAAAGGCCTATATGATTGCCATTTGTTTTGCAATGTTCAAATAAATAATGATTGTGCTTTAATATGAACCTGACTAATGGTCTAGGATATGGTTGTTTGATTTTGTAAGACTGGCTTAACGATATATTTTTCCTCGGGTGCTAAGACATGGCAGGGAATAGTAGCCCTATAGTCTATTCTATAAGATTCCCAATAAAGCTTGAATCCCTGTTAGCATAATACTGAGGTATTTTGACCAGTAAATAGCAATATAACGGAACAACAATAATCCAAATTTTCAGAAAGTAAGTATCCTGCCTATTCAGAATTCTAAAGTTTCATTACTATTATTCAATCACATTTTCGATAAAGGATTTTAAAATTACTATGATCCTTACCTCATAGTATCATATATATAATAACCAGCAATGTATATCTCATTCTATATTAAACATAACTATAAATAAAATATTATGATTGACATAAAAATGAATTCCAAGCGACTTTTACAAATTATATAAAGTTTATCCAGGTATATTTCACTTGATGCAATTTGACTATAAATAAGTATATTAATTTTTTGATTTTTTAATTTTCACAATCAGTTTATCTTAATTCAATTATTGAGGTTGAAAATATTTTCAGATAAAATTTTAGAAAAAAGCTCTATGTGTGTTCCCTAAACAATAACTATTACTCATAAAATTATCACTAGTCATAAATTGGAAAAAATATGCTTAAAAGTTAACTTAGTTTCTGAAAACTTTTAAAATTTGAACTTCAATATCTCAAACAGTTAATAGAATATATAGGATACACATAACAAATATCGTTATCGTATAAATCATGCTAATAAATAATTGAAACACTGATAAAAGAGCTGAAAATTTTATTTATAGATAGTGGTAAAGGCGAGTATTGTTCTACTGTTACAGATCAATGCGGTAGAAATACACACCTGTCACAATTTGCTTAGATTAAATAACGTTCAATTGACTAAGTTGCACATGAACTGTGGCAGGCTCTTTTTCACATCCATGTACCACAAGCGAAAATATCACATTTGGAAGTAACAGATTAACTTGGACTTGTCTGCGTCAAGCACAAACCTGTAGAAAGCCAGTGAAGGAAACAATGATTAATCTCAATTCCATCCTTCAGCAAATGATGCTTTACTTTGGTGGTGTTACGGAAAGTGGCTTGAAAAATAGTTTGGTTACTGAAAGATGAAAGATATAGTGATCCGAAAAGGAAGGCAATTATTGCGTCACATGGCTTAGGAAGCATAAACATACATTCTCAACTTAACAGTAAAAGAAAAGAATGTTGGATGGAGTTCATTAAATCATTAGCTCGGAGTTGAAAGCTCGTTCAACTAGGCGCACGTGTCCAAATCATTATGTTTGTTATGCGACCTTCACAGAATCTATGGCTGACAAAAAACTGAGCATGTTAGATAGGTGGGATGTCTGATTTTAATCTTATGTGATTGTGAGCTGCTATAGGAGAAACGGAGTGTACTGGTGAACCTACTTTGCAACAAGAACGTTAAAAATATCTGTAGGGTTTGTAGAAGTTTCACTTCTACAAATCGTATATAATAAGAATCTAATGAACCCGGCTGGAAATGAAACAATTGAGATATGAATTAATGATAAAATAATGGATGAATACTTTAAAAAGAAGAGCATAAACACAACGTCCTTATTTTGCTGTGTTTAATCAAATTGCCATAGATTTAATGCATGTCATTGAAGGAGAGGATTCAGCTGAGATTTTGTCAATGGAATTCGTTCTTTCTGAAGCTCTCATGGGCCTTGATTCACTTGGTAGGGCTTCTGAGTTATGCTTGTATTCGCTGAGTGTGTTATAAAAGAGATGAATTACTTTATGTAACCTATCTCTAGGTATGTATAATTACAATCGCTCTAGATAGTGAAATTGCATAGGTTATTAGTGACTGCATATCTAATGCTAATTGAATGGCTAGTGCTTCTGCTTAGAAAACTAAATTATTTTGTTGAATTTTATCTCGAGATGTATGAATTTCTTAGATTATATATATATATATATATATATATATATATATATATATATATATATATATATATATATATATATATATATATATATATATATAAGTGAATGCTACACTTACGGAAATGTCAATTTTAGATACGTCAGTGAACTAATTGAGGGTTAAAAGCTTTTTGTTAGAAAGCTATGGGTTGCTATAGGATGGAAAGGAAGGGCTGTATCTTCGGCAGTGATAATATGAATATTCCATTGACTCTCACTAACGAATGAATCTCAACTTGCTAACATTATTTTCTTAAACTGTTGGATCCAATGTTAATATACCGATGAGAGTTCTGATTCTTATTTTTAAAATGTGGCGCTTGAAAGATTTTTCATCCTTTATGTGGAAAGGTGTTAATCTGGCTAAAATTTCATGGGCTGTATTTAAAGTTTTTTTTAAAGAATTTGGAAAATTTGAACAAGAAATATGGAAACATTAAGCAAAACGTTTTATTAATTTCTTCCCTGTCGTTTGCGTATCTCAAATTGATGAGCATTATATGTGTTAATATTTCTAATAATAGTTTTGTAGATAGTTTTTAGTGTTGGATTGTTAAATACTCACTCATGATCTTTTTTAATTACTTTTCTTAAATGTTGAGTTATAGAAATAATTTTATTGTTTGCAATTTCTCAAATGGGGAAGAAACGAAAACTGTTTATGAAAATTGAGAAATTTTAGATTACTTGTAAGCCTTACGTTGTTGATGTTGGTTAATCATTGATTGGATTTTAATTGTTTCTTATGTTTACCAAAGATGATCGCTTGCATGTTACTTGCGGAAAGAGTTAATTTTCTTCTTAGTATAAATTTTAGTATTCCTTTAATTCTTCTTAGTATTCCTTTTGACTATAATAAAGACATTATCATAGAAAGCAACCAGTTTACTTTTCTCCAGACCATTACACCCATGGTAACTGTTCATCGACCGACCATAGAACTCACGATTTCACAGATTGAACAAGCACATATAAGTTATGTGCTCGATTTGTCTTTGGCATCATTGGGAATTGAATCCCACCCTTCAGGATGGAAGGCTGATGCCCTATCCGCTAGGCTACCACTGCCTTATTTTAAAAATATAAATATTTAAAAATATTTGCATATAACTGTTAGATATTAGTATTTGTATGAAAATAATATCAGATATTGACTTATCATTATTTACATTTTAAAGTTTTGAAATATATGAAAGTACTCAATAATCTGCTTAAATTTCAGAAAGAATTAATGAAACTAATTTAGTTGATAGAACAATTCGAATCTATAATTTACAATGAATAAACTCAGCAATTTTTTGCATTGGAAATGGAAAAATTGCAAGTTATACATAAAAGATGAAACAGAACTGATTGTTTCTTATCTTAAAAAAAAGGTAAATACAAGAAATAGCCTTAAAGGAGTAGTATCTTGTTGGTTTATTTAGTGTTTCTATCAGCTCTCTAGAAGCTGGACAGTTCAGGCAAGAAACTTACAGAACACAGAAAAGCAATCCTAGCTATCATCATCCGTGAAATGATTAGGACCATAAATTGTGACATCTGGATTTAGTTACGAAATAAATTTTCGTTATGTTGCATTTCTCTGAAGTAAAATGAAAGATATGATCAAGAAATTATCCTTTTTGATAGCAAAGATTTCTCGTGTTGGTTGAATGCCAAAAAAAAAAAAAAAAATTGTAACAAATGCAGCTGAAATACCACAGAATTACTAAAAGCCGATTAAAAATTTCTTAGAATTATTAAGGCTTTTCATCTATATTTTTAAAATTTAGAAATTTGTAAAAAAAATCATTCCCCCAATAATATATAATTATTTACTGGGGTAAGCAAATTTATGTAATTTTTATAAATTATTCTCAAGTTATAGTTATGCTAAAGTTAAATACAAAAAACTATTTTAGCAGTTTGTTTCACAAAGGATTTTTCGTAAGGATTTTTAAATCGAATCAAACAATCCACAAGTAAAAGAAAAGGCGGATTCTTCTGTTTTGAATAAAATCTTATCCGAACATTCTTTAATTGAGATCAATAATAGGCCTGAACTATCATCGCCGGCCGCGTCAATCTAAACAATGACACCTGTTTTCTCATCATCTCAAAAACTGATCAATTTATTGGAGCAAAATAATTGCGTCATAAATAATTTGTTGGAAAAAATGAGCATATACAATATAAAAGTTTTGTATTAAAACTGATTTTTATTCTGATTTAGTTTATGTAATTATTGTAAGTTAATTATGCGAATTAGAAATGTTTCATTTTTAATGCATAGTATTAAAGACTGAGGTTGTTTTTCCATAACTTTCTACAGATTCAAATACAGTGTTCTACTAGCAAAATTGGCCGATAAGCTTGTTCTTTTAAGTTTGAATTTCGGAGCAAAGTTTCTGTCCTTTAGGAATTCCTCTAGGTATATATTTCTTATTTTTATACCAAAAACATTGCCCTTTTTGAAAATGTTGTGCTTAATTTATATATTCTTTTGACAAAGGTCACTTTTTCTCTTAGCTCTCTTTACGCTAGAGAGTAACATCTTTTTTCGTTCATTTTTGGAATGAAAATTTTTTTTTAAGTTTTGCAGAGACGTTCTTAAATTCCTATTTTACTGAATTTTCTAGCTAAACTCTTAGCTTTTAATAGATTTTAATTAATTTCAATCATTTTGCAAGTTCATTAATTTTATTTTCTTCTTTACATTTTCTTTTTTTTCGCAGTTTTATAAATGGTCCTAATTTCTATTTTACTGTAGAAATATCTATTAAAGTAATTGATAAAATTATTTGCTCAATATTACTTCTTTTAACAACGTTAGTTATAAATATTCAATATCTTAATCAGGACAAAAGTGACGACTTAAAAACATCACTTGTGACAACATCTCAAAAAAATATCTAAGAAATTGCTTATTTGAGATGACTTTTGATAGTAGTCATTGTTATTAGTCAGTTGTGATTCTTGATTTTTATGTCAATGTTCTTATTCATTTGAAATAAATACAATGAAAGATAAAATGCGGTTGTTTTCATAATCGTAATCATTATAATAATTGGAAGTTGACTGTAGACATACAGTCAGGTTATGGTGATGGAGCTAATGCATTAATGGTTCAAATTTGGGATTTATTTAAATAATTCACGAGTGTGATTGTTTCCATTGATGAGTCTTCAGTGACAATTTTAAACTATACGTCCAATTTAATTACTTCTTATGTGCAAAAGATGACTAATGATATCATCATTAAAACAAAATGTTTCCGCCAACTCTGTGTAGTGGTCAGAGTGCCTGACTGTGGATAGAAAGGTCCTGGATTCGAATCCCAGTTCGGGCATGGATGTATTTCCTCTTTCTGTCTCTCCTATATTTGTCCTTTCTTTGTATGAATGGTTGCCTACCCTATAAACGGGTTCCTATAGCACGTGTGTACTGAGGATGTCGGACTTCGCTCCAAAATATGGTTCAAATGGAAAAGTGGAGCATCGCACCCCATTTTGTCAGCCTGTCTGGCAGAAGACAACAACAACAAAATGTTTATGTAAATTTATGTAAAAAATGTCGAATTTAAACCCGGGAACAATAGCTTAGGTATTAGGAACAATTACCACTCAGCCATTAGCCGGAATAGTTACAATCTACTGAATTAGCAACTAATAGGGTGGGCAACATTCATTCATCATTTCAGCAGAAAGAACAGGAAAACACAGAGGAAAAAGAATGTTCATACTCGAAATCGAATTTGAACCCGGGAACAATACCTTAGGTGTTAGGAACAATTTCCACTCAGCCATTGGTCTGAATAGTTACAATCTACTGAATTGGCAACTAATAGGGTGGGCAACATTCATTCATCATTTCAGCAGAAAGGACAAGATTACTTATTGAAAGTCAAACGTTTGCACATTTGGCTATTTTTTTGGCACTTGCAAAAAAATTATATTAATAAGATATAAATCATTTTTTCAAAATACTTAACAGAATGTTAAACCTATAAATACTGATGAAAGTTAACCCACTTTCTTTTCAAAAAATTAAGCAACAGACTCGAAGAAAATGTTGAAAAAATTTAATTACTTTTTGTTTATGTGTTTCATATATAGTTTCTATTATAAAAGTTTTATAAAACCTCAATAATTTGAATAGAAGTTTTCCATTCATTCTATGTTAAAAAGAATTATTCTTAAACAACGTTAGCCAAAATGCTAGCTGAATTTTGAATATTTAATCATATCTAAGTCTAAAAATATGTGTAATAAGAATCACTATCATAGTAAATTTTATACCAAATATAATGTTTAAAATAAAGAATATTTTTTGTATAATTTAAATTACCTTTAAAAAATACAAAATGTTATTAGAAAAACTAAAACATTTCTGTTTTATATAATTTTAATAAATTTATTCCAAAGTTGAAGTGGAACAATTTCATGCAAATAATTTTTCTGAATATGTATATAAAGAAAAGAAACTCTATATTTGAAATTGTAACTTACGATAAGATATTGCCAATATAAATTTTCAAATTTTACATTTTTTATGTATTCCAGGTAAAAAATCCACAAATTTTGATGAAATTCTCAAATAATTTAAAACGAGGGAAAGCTGTTTCTACAAATTTGATAAGTAATTAATAATTTTAAATATTTTTAATTTAAATTAAACTATTGAAATTAAAGAAAAATTCGAAAGTGAATATTAATATAAATTTCACGCTACATGAGACATTAACATATTAAATGTTAACTTGTTTTCTTCTAAATGTTTATTATTGTTCTTTTTTAATTTTAATTGTTTTTTATTGTACTTTATGAGTGCTTTTTTCTTGCTTTATACAAATTTTGTTTGTAAATTATTTTAGAAATCTATGGATTTCCATTAAAAATTAAATTAGGATCAATAACCTTTTCTCAAGCACAGATTCCATTTATAATATCTTAATTAGAATTAGAAATTTTAATTAGTAGGAAGAAAACAAGCATATAAATATTAATGTTAAAAAAAGAGTTTTTCATTCATAATTTCCTTTTATTAGAGAAGAATTAAACAACATTTAAATAAAAAATATGTGAAATACTAGAATGCCAGCTTATAAACGTGTTCTTATAAACATTTAACTTACTTTAATATTACTTAAAAAACTGCATATATGTTCTCTCGTAAGAAATTGGAAAATTAAATTTAATATTACTTCATTTATAAACCTAAATTTTTTAAAACTTGTAAATAATTCTGGAGTTTTTATTTCTATTACATTCTTTTATCAAATGCAGTTCTGTAACGTCCTAATTCATTTAATCTTTTTACTCACATTGCTAACTATTGATCTAAAAAAGTTAAAGAATTTATTCTTCTTCCGAGTGTTATTTCTATTACACATTTTTTCTTTTCTATCAACTGTATGAAATTTATTGTTTTATCAAAAAAGAATTTGCGTTTGAGAAGACCATTATTATTCAAGTATAAAAATATAATAAACAGCTATAAGCAGAGATTTTTATAATAACACGTTTTTTCATGAACTGTGATTTCCTGGTTTGAATAGTTTATCAAATATTGTTTATTTTTACGATTTTAACTCTTTAATTTGTTCCATTTTCCATTTATAATTAATTAAAATTTAGCCACTCAAAGACTTTAAATTTAACTTTTCTAATGGTATTGTATCAGGATATAAAATTAATTTTAAGGTTTCTTCAATTTCTTTAAACTACGTAAATCTTGCAGAAAATTACTGGATCAGGGATTAAATTACCATTGAAAATTCTTTCGTTAATGACTCTTTATTTGGCTTTTCGTGACATTCACTTTCGGAAAAAACATATTTTGTATTCGGAAAATATTTATATGAAATTGAAAGAATATCACGATTAAAAATATGTAATTTGACTTCGAATGCTTTGATTAAGTCAAACGTTATAATTACTTTTATTAACAACTTGTAGTTTTATATTTAATTCATTTATAAGTTAGAGCATAAATCAGTGAAAAAATATAACTTTGCTAGCCAGTCTACATCCTATAATTGATTGTATTGGTCAATGATGTTCTCAATATTTTGAAATAATCTTATTTCCTCCAAACAAACAACAAATCTTTGCAAAACATTTCCACGGCTCAACCAGCGTACATTATGGTATAAAAGTAAGCTATTGTACGACGAGTTTACTTCGTGTAACACAATTCTTGAAATTTTCTTTTATTTAGTGCTAGTGCTGATATAAAATTGACTAATTTTGTTACAAAACTCAAAGTATCATCAAACATTTTTAAACCTGTTTTGACACATAACGCTTGTTGGTGAATAAATCAATGAAAATCAAGAATTGTGTGTCCAACACGTCTTGTAAATAAATTTATAAATCCATTTTCTCGTTCAGTTAAGGTGCGGGCACCGTCAGTTATAATTACACAATTTTAGAAGAAGATTTATCTCATTTTTCCAATGCATCTATAATTGCATTTCAAATGTCTAATCCTTTTTTGTTAATGTTGATAAACTTATTAACTCTTCTTTAATATTGTTTTGAACCAAATAACGTACACAAATTGCTTAGCTAGTAGAGCCCGTTACGGCGGTAGACACGTCAGGGCAAATGGATATAAAATCGCATGACTTTATCTGAAATTTTGTTGAAAATTTACATTTTCCGCTACACCCAAAATTCTCTCTTACTCTGTATTCTTAACTATCGGCATGTCTTAAATTCTTTGGGTAATTTTTACTTTGTTTTCGAAATCATTGAATAATTATGGTGCGCATTTAAGCCAAGCATCCTTTAAAAATTCCCCTTCATTAAAATACTTCGCATACTGAGCAATAGCTTTTGAAACTTGATAACTAGCAGCAGTGGCGTTTGATTAAGTTCCAATATATTTCATTAAAGAAGTATTTTGAGCATTTTTATTTTTTAAGGCACGTGATACATACTCCGTTTGCTGTTCTACACTTCGATCGAGAAAAACGTTAAGGTTGGTTTCATAATACCGCTTTACTGAAGATGTGTTGTTGTTGTTGCTGATCCCTGTTGTCTAACAGCGCTAGACCAAGTCTATGACATTGCACACTCTCAGGAAATCAATGACCAATTATGGTCGCTCCAGAAGATCTTTATCGAGACCCAAGCACTCAAGGATATGATCCAGAGTGGCTTGGATTTTGGAACACTTTGCACAAAACCACTGAAGATGTTCTACAGAAGATGTTTTACTGTTGTCTGTAGAAGTGAAGATGTTCTACAGACAACAGTTTTAGAATATAAATACAAATTGCTTTACTGTCCTTTTCAATCATACCGTATCTATGGTTCCACCAAGCTTGAAATTCTCTGCTACATATTTCGGATAATTTCGATTTCTTCATTGAACTAGCCTTATAAGAAATTCTAAAAAATATATATGTTAATAATATTGTTATAAAACAAATTATTTATTCTGCATTCGGTTGCAAGAACATATTTCGTCACACATTAAAATACTAAAGATATTACCAACACAAGAAAATAATAAATAATATATTAATACAAGGTAATTTTAATAATTATTTTTTATATTTTACGTTGATTTATTGATGAAATAATTTCTCATATTATTAAAATATTTTATTGTTCAAAAATAAGCCAAATAAATAATAAGTTTAGTAACTTTTAATACCTAAGGATCTTACAAGTTAAAACTTCAGCCGTGACGCAATATATTCTTGCAAACGAATGCAGAATATAAAATATGAAATAATATGTAAAAATATTTACCTAAAAATATCACTATATCAATTTACAATAAACGGTTTTATTTTTTAACAAGTCCCTGAAGTTTCAAAGACAATGGTCTCCTAAAAATGATTAATGCAGTCTGTCGTCTGATTCGAGCGCTGCGACGGCAACAACATGCAATAACATTAAAAGGCGAAACTCTCTGGATACGGAAAATTTTTATCTAATGCTCATCTTTATATACTTCGAGAGAATTCATGCGATATTTTAATAATAAAATGTATAATTTGGCGGTTCTAGTTAACATAATAAGATAGGTATTCAGTCTTACAAATTTATGTCACAAATTATAAATTAAATGTAGATTAATAATTTTTTATTCATTTCTATCAAAAAAGATAACTTATTAAAAAAATATTTTGTTTTAGTACGTGCCATCAAAATTTTCAAACATGCCACTTGTGGCACGCGTGCTATTGGTTCGCCACCCCTGGCCTATATTAAAAAGAACTCACAGATTATGAGATGAAAGCATAAGAACGTAATTTTGAATAAATTATGAATATGAAATGAATCTATTATGAAACGTTTTATTTACTGCCATAAATAAATACGCATATGATTTCAATTCCAAACACATCAATAATAACATTTATAAAGCTACATTATAAAATACTAGGAACTTTTTTGATTTTGCAATCATATCGTTTAAGAAACATCATTATAAGTTAAACGGCAGAAATGGAAAATGTCAATTTTTGGTATTCAGGAAGAAAAATATATCAAGCATTACATCCAATTTACCGATTCTAACTTTATAAAGTGCGCTATAAACAAGGATTTAGAAAAAATGTATCAAATCATAGTTTTACAAACATTTAGACCGAGCTGGTAGCCGGATGGTTACCGCTCTGGCCTTCGGTTCAACAGTTCATGGGTCCGAATCCCATCTTGGGTATGGATGTTTGTAGTGGTTCGGAATCCACTTTAAGCCATAGGTCCCGGTCTAATTAGCCCTCGTGTGCAAAAAATGACCGTTGAGCGACAAACAAATTACAAACATTTAGTTAGGATGAAAAGTTTAGCATTATTTAAATAGCCCAAATTTTCAAGATTGAGCTTAAATAATATATAAATTTATTCCTTTGTGACATTAAATAACATTATAAGAAAGTGATAATGTAAACAAAAACCCTGTGGATATAAGATTTATATTTTAACTAAATGTGTAAAACGCAATATCTTTAAAATCCTATAACACATTTTATTTTTCTTTCTATTTCTAAAAGAAATAAAATTTCTTTTGTTTGATATTGTCACAAAAAAGTTAACAGGTTTTTGGATAATAATAATACAATTACGATCTTTGCATTTAATATTATAAGTATAGTAAAATTATGACACAGTAAGAGTAATTTATGGCGTTACTGTATGTGTGTGCTTATATTACAGTATATAATATGAATTATGTATTTAATATAGTGGGACATTGTGGAAGAAAAATAAATCTCAAGCGTGCTATTTATCAAATATATTATAAACATTTATATTTTTATGATATGCTATACTTTATTTCTATTGTGCATATGAATAAGCTATTTACGAAATCCCGACTAGAAGACATATGGCTGGCCAGATCTAGAACAAGATCTTTTCCTACCCATTCGATTCTATTTAGGTCTAATCTCTGGCAAACAGATCGCTGTCAATGTGGTGAATCTAAAACCTTAGATATTTTCTTAGACTGTCCTTTTTGCAAACATCTGAGGAACCAATTACGAAAAAACTAGGAATAGGAGAATTATCAATCTCTTGGATATTTGAACTACCTACAAATCCAGAAATTAAAATTCTTGCTTGCTGCGAACTTCAACATCTATCTAAAATATTTTAATCTCAATGAAAAATGAAAGTTGAAACATCAAAAATCCTCCACACAAATTTTATAAATCCGAATTATCTTCTCATATCAAGACATCTCTTAGTGTTAACCGATTAATTAAATGACTTCAATCGACTTTTCTTAAATAATCTTAGTCGACTGACTATAATTCCTCTCCAAATACCTTCTTAAATGTGAGCTACATGCATCTTAGCTTAAAGCTCTAAGAGTGTCCGCCATAACCTACCTACCTCAAGACATCTGGAAATGTTTTATCAAAAACCTAGCAAAGAAGTTTCAGACAACTTCAAACTGCAAACTGGTCATGACTAAATGCCACATCACCTTAATAAAATACGGCTTCTTCCACATAGTATATAAGCTAAATCCGTAAATTGGACATTAAGAAAACTGAACATCACTCTAATTAGCTGAAAACTAGATAAAGTCTCAGAAACAGTGTGTATAAGTAAATTACACTGGAGAACTAGAACTTTCATGAATTCCTTTTAGATTGCATTCCTAATATTCTTTTTCTTGTTTTTGAAAGTTTTTTAATCTTTTATTCATGTTCTGATAAAACTTTGCTCTAGTTCTTACTTTAAGTGTGTTCATATTATTGAATATTAGTTTTATACTAGTTTTGTGATACTAGTTTTATACATTTGGGTTAAATTTTACAACGTAGCCATATGTAACGTAATAAACACAATTTTTGAGTATCTACAATAAAATATTTTTCTGCATTTTAAGCAAACCTGCGAACATGAAAGGCAACTTTAAAGGGAAACAAAACCTTCTTTCATTTATTTAAACGAAAAAAACTATGGAGTGGTTGGTTTACATTGGTTAAAATATCTACACTGTGGGACATGAGATTTAAATCAAAAATAATATATTTATTAAATTCGTATAACCGCTCTAATCGTATTTTGGAAATTAGACTGATTTTAAGTCAGTCACAAGCATAAATCCTGATATAAGAACCAATCCATGACACTCAGAATTTTTCATATGACAATCCCAGACAAAATCCTTGTAAACAAGAAATGAAAGATTGTTTGTATATATAGATGATAATTTCGCTTCCTCGTTGTACAGTTTATTCAGTTAAAACAAGAACTGTAAAATGAAAATTAGTTAAAAAATTTTCTCGTTTATTATTGCAAAAATTTTATCTAAGCAATGTTTATATAAAGTGTGTAATATTTTATTAGATAGTTTCATTCTCTCTATAAAAAAATGCAGCTTATATTTTAGATATTGCTATTTAAATATCAATTCTAAGTAAAAAAAATCAATATTCATCTTACTAAGTTTAATTGTTTATACTACTAAACTTAATACTATATTGTCGAATAGAAAATAATAAAAATATTCTAGATATGTGACACAAATTAAAGATAATTATATGACAAAACGGCCTTTAAAACATTGATATAAACAGAAATTGCATAAACCCGAGAAAGTGTTTTTAATATCAAGTCTCAACAAAAGGAAAAATAAAAAATGATTATAAAGTTTGATATTATTTTAAAATTGCCACTTTTTAAAATAAAATGCAATGATACAATTAGGTATTACTGAGTTAAATATTCAAAAATGTGTCAAAAAATGATATTTCCGGAAACAAAATATTTTAGTATCATTTATTTTTAATTTTTGGTAAATAGCCCTATTGCATTGAGGTTATATGCATAATGAACTAAAAAAATATTTCATTTAAATATAAAAATACTTTATTCTATAATACAGAATATGTATTATAGCTAAAATCAAATATAAAAAAGTAATCAATAATTTTACTAAATACAATAATCATGTGGCCTAAAAAACTTTAAATGTATTTCGTAAATAAAATTTGTTTACATTGATTACATGATCTTTACACATCAGAAATCTTAAATACAAATATAAAAAAGTAATTTTTTGTGGGATGAAGTTGGAAAATAAATTTTCTTTTCACAATAAAAACTACAGTATTGAAACAAAAAGTATACATATAGCAATATATAAAAATATAAAATGAAAACATAGGAAAATAATTTTTCACAATTCAACATTACTTCTTTGGACAGTAAAATAACGCATTTCTATCTATTACGTTTAGGATGGGTAAGGACAATACAAATTTCTTTCTTAAAATTGAAATACTGTTTTTTAAAATTAACAATGCTTTTTATGATAGAAAGTTTAAATTGACATTTTTTCAATATTTAATTGTCTAGTACGTTAATTAAAATAAATGAATTGCCTATAAAAGAACAATTAATC
Organism: Latrodectus hesperus; assembly: GCA_037975125.1. NCBI lineage: Eukaryota > Metazoa > Arthropoda > Arachnida > Araneae > Theridiidae > Latrodectus > Latrodectus hesperus. Next base: position 5,639 of record JAJQOW010001995.1, on the reverse strand, counting down.
ACAATTAAAAGTCTTAAAAACACGTAATTTTTATATCTTAGCTTTACACCTTAGTCTTTTGTATCACAGTAAGATAAAAATTTGAAATACGAAGTTAATATGCAAATAATAATAATAAAACCCAACAATTTCTACAAAAATTTAAAATTGAGATATTTGCATATTTAATAGCTTTTTTTTAATTCTAAAATGTTTCATAATCAAAACATAAAATTAAATTCAACAAATAAATCTAGCTTCGACTTTTGAATTAACGTTACTGTTAAGTCATGAAAAAACAATTTGAAACTTAACCTGGTATATAACTTTGGATTCAGCGATATCTAAAACAGTATTTATTGAATACTGTTAATTAACCTTAAATATAAATGTAGAATATTAATCAGAAAAAGTATTAAAATTATTTTTAATTAAAAATACCTTAAAGATAGAGACTATCTTGAAGTTAATTTTGAAATTTTGCTTTAAATATGTTCCATAAAATTATAAAAAAACATTATTTAATTGAATAAATGGATTATTACGCAGAGATATTTGAATCATTATAAAAAATTAAATATTACTAAAATGTTAATTAATTATTTGGTGCAAATATCCATTTAAGAATAATTAAAAAAGGAATTTTAGGTATAAAAGTTAAAGACAAATTACATTTATATACTTGAATTCTATATGTAAACTAGTTATAAGCAAACACGCACACACATGTCCATAATAGATATTGCCTTAAATCTTTGTCACCTGGCCCTAAAAAAGAACAATTTAAAATATAACAAAAATATAATGTTTTAATCATATTATTCTTTAAGAAGCTGAAAATTTCAATATTACTTATTTTACTAATTGTGTCTCTAACTTTTTGATATAGTCAAAAGTATTTTTAAGGCAAAAGCCGGATATAAGTTAAAATTAGGATTTTCAGTGAAATTCAAAAAAGCTTCTCTCCACTTAGATAAAATGACTATTATACAAAATGCACAACAGTTGAGTTTTTTTCTCTCTTTGCATATCTTGTAACGATATTTAAATCTTCAAAGTCTTTTCCTCTTTTAAATCTCAATACGAATATTTTTAGGAATTCTTCAATTAAAATATTTTTTCAATATCTACAAAGTTTTATCTTATAGAGTTTATTTTTATCATATATGTCTTTTTCAATGAACTTTTATAATATTTTATCAGAAAAATTTCACATAATAATAACAGAAATTATTGTTCTCTATGAACTTATGCATGATTATCGGAATGCTATTTTTTTGTAAAGTCTTTACCGCAGTAATTACAACCAACAATTTTTTCTCCAGTATGAGTCCCCATGAGTGTTTCGATCAAATTAACGAGCAAACCTTTTCCTGCTATTAACTCCATCAAAAGATGATTTCTTCCGTGTCAAACCCCAAATTAACGTTTTACATATTTCTCGAACAAATCATTTAAACAAAATGCAAAATTAAATTTTCTCTTAGAAATTTCATTGAATATTTATATTGTTTCTTTTCCTTACGTTTAAAATCAAAAGACTTACTTTCATTTTGAGTCTGAATAAAAATATTTGTTTCCAAATATTTTCCTCGACATTCACGATTAAAGGAGTTTTTCAAATACGTCTTTTTAAATTTCTAATTAAGCTAAATTTATGTGAAATGTTTTTATTTTGTTCAAGTCCATAAGTAAATTTTGAATCTATTTCTTAGAAAATGTTTGCTTGTTATATTAGTTAACATAAACTTTTCTTGTACACGTTTTTAAGTGCTTATTTAGGCTGCTTTTTTGTGAAAAGTGCTTTCCACAACTATTACAACCAAAAGGTTTGACTCCAGTATGGATCCTGACATGATTGTTAAATGTGCTCTTATATGCAAAGTGCTTTCCACAATGACCACAATCAAATGGTTTTTCTCCAGTATGAATCTTCATATGAACATTAAGTGTTTTCTTTCTTGGAAAGTGTTTTCCACAATGATCACAACCAAAAGGTTTTTCTCCAGTATGAAGCCTGACATGATATTTAAGGGTGCTTTTGTCTGCAAAGTGTTTTCCACAGCGATCACAATTAAATGGTTTTTCTCCAGTATGAACACTCATATGATTATTAAGTGTTGCCTTTTGTGAAAAATGCTTCCCACAATAATTGCAACCAAAAGGTTTTACTCCAGTATGAATCCTGACATGATATTTAAGGGAGCTTTTATCTGCAAAGTGTTTGCCACAACGATCACAACCAAAAGGTTTTTCTCCAGTATGAATCCTCATATGATTATTAAGGTTTGTCTTTCGTGCAAAGTGTTTTCCACAATGATCACAACCAAAAGGTTTTACTCCAGTATGAATCCTTACATGATCGTTAAGGGTACTCTTATATACAAAATACTTTCCACAATGATCACAATTAAAAAGTTTACCTGCAGTATGAATTTTCACATGATTGTTAAGGTTTGCCTTTCGTGAAAAGTGTTTTCCACAATATTCGCAACCATAGGATTTTCCTCCATATATTATCTTTAAATGAATATTTATATTATATTTTTTAAAATGCGTTTTCCCCAATATTTGAAACTAAAAGATTTTTTTCTGGTATGCTTTTTTAAATGAATATCCAACTGTCGTTTTCTAGAAAATTGTTTGACACAATGTATGCAATTAAATGACTTTCCTTTGAAGTGAACATAAATATGATATTTTAAAAAAACTTTAAAATTAAATTTCTTACCACAAATGTAACAAATATATTTCGGATGTCTTTCATGGGTTTCAGAGCACTGAATTTCACTAGAAATTACACCGGAATTTTCTTTACATGTAATGTCATCGCTCGCTTTTAAATTTTGCTGATTGTTATCACAGGCATGGCCTTCAAGCAATTTTCGTTCACCAAAATTTCCAGAACAAAGGTCACAGTGATAGGGGTTTTCTCCAACATGAAGTATGCAATGAAAATCCAGAGACTTTACAGAATTGAAACTTTTCTTGCAGATCCAACAATTAAATGCCATTATTAAATTTTTTTATATTCATAACCATTAAACAAATCTTTTTATTGCTACATGAATTAAGATCGATTCATAATGATTGTCTTATATATTTATTTTTCATTTCCAGAATGCTTGTCAAATTTTGGTGATGAACGTAGTTTATATACTTCGAGTAAAAAAATTTTTCTTCTGAAAATACTTCAATCCGTGAACTTTATTTCGGATATAAAATATTATCCGTCTAAGGATTCTGTTCTTATTTTCTGCTAATATAATACTGTAAAATTATGTTGCCAAGAAATTTCGATATAAAAAATGCATTTTCTTTTTACAGAAATCTCTTGTATAGGATCAAAACAGCTAGAAATCTAACTTGCTTCAATCACTCAAGATAATTATAAAAAACACTTGTCACCCTTTATACGGGAAAAGCTGAATATGTGGCCAGGGCAGAGTTCCATGCTTTTGGTCCCAAATGAATTGTATTTTTTTTTACCTTTTCTTTTCTTTTTTTTGCACTTGTCACATGACAACAAAAACAAACTAAACACATATTGTTGTTTTGCCATTACTGTGGTGTGAATGTTTTCAGTTGTAAAAGCTAACATACGTTGCTTAGCCCAGATAAAATATCTTTAAATATTTATGATTCCATTACACGATAATAGAAAGGTATAAATTAAAGACTGGAAACATAATGAAATTAAGTAGAAGTTTAATACTTCATAAGAAATTAAGATAATCCAGTGCCAACAAATATTATTGAGGAATGCACGAATAATTTTTGGCACTAAAATTCTATCTTAGGCTTCAATATTTTCACCAAGAGCAGTTAAAGCTTGAAATCTTTTGTTACATTCTATGTAAAGATCATATAGATGCGTAGGAGATGGGGGTACTATATAAAAATAATATTTAAATGTCCTAAATAATCTGTCACTGAATTATTCGATCTTTATTTTCAAATATTTCCTGCATCAATTATTTGTTGTTTCTTAATAACATTAGTTTCATCAACAAGGTGCTTAGCTTCACTTTCTAAATAAGCTCTGATGAAAACATACTTATCAATAACCTAAATATGTGGATTGGCATCTATAGAAGATTTAAATTGTTTCCTTAAACATGACCACTGTTAAATAAATAATTGCATGTTAAATATAATATATAATATTTATTTAAAGATTCGGGGAATGAGTTGTGCCTATTACCACCCCAAACAAATCACGGGTTGCATTAACAGTGTTCCGATTCATAATGTAACAGTTTAGCAGTTATAAGAAGTAGAAGAATTGATCATGAAGACAATGTCATTCCATTTCTTTGTCCATGTCAGTAGATTTTGCACCTTTGGTGGCGCAAGAATTTTATGCTTAGGATCAAATATAATGGTGGCCTTATGGGCATTCTCCTCAACTACAAACTAGATGTAATGATACTCGGACAACCAAGGATGCCTAACAGACTTCCCTACGTATGTTTTGCTACTGTGATATTTTTTAAGCCGTGTTTTCGTGCATGTACAGGTATCCCTTTTTTATTTTCTTCTTAACACTTTGGTTATGGAATTCCCCTTAATTAAATTGACTAAATATGAATCAGTATTTTTCTTAGTTCCTAATATTCACAAAGACATGGGACCATTTTCTAAGTTCCTAATTTTACAATGCGCTTCTAAAGAGGCTATCAGGAATCGATTAATTTAATATGAATTTAATTTTCTTAATTTGTAGTCCACATTTTTGACATTAACTTTTTCGCGTTGCCTAAATTTGGGAAGTCAATTTTATTTTTCATTATATTTTATATCATTTTTAATATTTTATCTTTTTTCCAATTCTAGTTTTGCAATTTAATTCTTTCTGAATTTTGCAACATGGACTTTCATTTTTTCACATTCTTATCTAAGTTGTTTCAATCCTTTTACGCATGTTTATGCATACCAGACTTGTATTTTTCTAGTTTTATCAATAGCAACTTATAAATAAATAATATATAAATACAATCCCTTTCATTTTTTAATCTTTATTCTTTATTTATCATCCTATTCACTCTACTGATTTCAAATTTGTTAAGATTATAATTTTTGTAAGTTACTTTTACATTTTTGGTTTTCCAACTATAATTTTAAGTATATACTCTTTGTAAATATTTATTTCTTTTTAAATTTAGTGCTTGTATCATTGTAAATGACCTCATATTATCTCTTATTTAATGGTTTGATTAATGTGGGCTCGGGAAATGATTGCGGTGGAGATACTGATCTTATGAGGATTGGAAGGGCCAATTGACCATAGCAAATTTCTGTTCCTTGCTTTTTACTCTATTATTCTCTTTCAATGTTCCTTAATTAGAATTTACCCTCAAATCTCCACATTTAAGCCAAGAACAATACTAATTGCGTCAACACTTGCCAAACACTAAATTTTTCACATAAATTAATAATTGAAATCAATTTCAAAGAATATTAATAAAAGAGAGCGAAAAAAATTATTTCTTATCTGAAATCCAAATATTTCAGCTCCTAATTCACTATTGGAAATATGGTTTTAAACGTTATACTGCGCAGGTGATCTCCTAGCTTGTAAAGTCTTTTGAAACTAAATTTTTATATTTTATTAATATTATTATTATTATTATTATAAAAAATTTAAATTGTAAAATTTT